>CAIGQQ010028817.1:64000-107437 GCA_903798035.1 Danio albolineatus | reverse complement strand
TGGGTGGGTACTCATGTTTATAGATGGATGGATGGATGGATGGATGGATGCATGGATGGATGGATGGATGGATGGATGGATGGATGGATGGATGGATGCAAGGATGGATGGATACTAATGTTTACAGATAGATGGATGGATAGATGGATGGATGGATACTAATGTTTATGGATGGATGGATGGATACTAAAGTATATAGATGGGTGGATGGATATGGATGGATGGATGGATGGATGGATACTAATGTTGATGGATGGGTGGATGGATGAATGAACTAATACTAATGTTGATGGATGGGTGGATTGATGGATACTAATGTTTATGGATGGATGGATCAATGGATGGATGGATACTAAAGTATATAGATGGATGGATGGATGGATGGATGGATGGATGGATGGATGGATGGATGGATGGATAGATACTAATGTTGATGAATGGATGGATGGATAATAATGTTTATGGATGGATGGATATAAATTTTTAAGAATGGATGGATGGGTGGGTGGATGAATAATGCTTATGGATAGATGGATGGGATACTAATGTTAGGGATGGATACTAATGTTTATGGATGGATGGATACAAATTTTTAAGAATGGATGGATGGATGAATAATGCTTATGGATAGATGGATGGATACTAATGTTGTGGATGGATGGATGAATAGATAGATAGATAAATATAATGTAGGGTTATCTTCTCATTCCAATGCATGGATCTACAGATACAATGATGGATTAATCAATATACATTACGTAACTTTTTAAAAATCATAACATTATAGCTTATGAGACAAACAAAGCAGCAAATACATTACATAATCATATACATGCTTTGTATTTAAGTCTGGTGAAGTAAAGCAGCCTCTTTTCTGGTTCTTACCTTGTCCTGGATTGTCCTGGATGTTTAGTCCAATTAAATGTTCCTCCAGGAGTGGAGGTGCTAAGAAAAAGAACATCAGGGAAGAGAAAGCAGACATAAACTGTCATCATACTGTCATCACAAAGAAAAGTCTGCAACATAAAAATACAATAAATGCATGTCTAGGTATAACAATTCTGTCTCACCTGTGAACACATTATCCACATAGAGATGAGGTGAAATCTTAAAAATGAAGAAAACCACAAGTCAGTTTGTGTTTGATAAGAGCATGTAGACAACACATCTGAGCACTTCACACACAAAACAGTCAAAATGTCGTCACAAATCAATCAGTTACTGAAAAATAAAACTTTTCAGAGGTAAAAAAAAGTGTTGGTTTATGCCTTATAAGTATTAACTCAATATTACAGATATTTTAGGTTTGTATATATTTGGGTAGTTTTTATGTCATATGCATATTTTGATAGTTAAATAAGGTTTTAAAAGTCTTGAGAACATTTCCTCCTAATTTCACACAAAAATACTGTCATTTAGAGCAATCTTCTCTACTAAAAAATGAGAACTGGTCAAATGTGGTCAAAACGTTAGGGTTATTCCACTAAATATGGATTTCTTGACTCTTCTGAAGTTGCATCTTAATGTAAACTATTAAAAACATGACAAAAAAGGCTCTAATTTACAACAGTCTTACTCAAACAGATTATCATAAACGGTAGATCCAGATAAACTCAGAATGGTCATGTGGTTTCTTATTTTTATAGCTTTATTTTACTAAGGACTAATAGTGATGAAATATACTCACTTCAGTTTCTTGAGAGCCCTCAGATCCTGAAGCTGGAGGACCGAAAGCAAACATTCAGAATAGAATAGAACAGAATAGAATCTTTACAAAAGCAAAGTTTACAAGTGCAAACTTTAGTTGTACAAATATATTGTGCAAACATACAATATAATAGATACAAAACAAGACATAAAATGAATATAACTGAAATAAAAGCATGTCCTGCACGTATGAAGATCCAATTATGAATGCATAGGTGTAACAGATTAATAGATTATTGTAATGTAATGTGTATTTATATAGTGCATTTATCGTGTAAGTGTCAGGGTTCTGCCTGTCTTAATAATTCTTGTTTTGGTGGCAGAGTCCGGACGCTAGCTCTGTCTAGTCCTGTGTGTTGTCATTGTGTCTCTGTATGAGTGCCAATTGTGGGCACACTTGGACCGTGCGCGCTCCCGCTTGATACGGGCGCGTGGGGTCTGGGCATGTTCGCGATTGCGCGCTCTCGTCCTGGTGTTTGTATGTCTGCAGGGTGTTGTTTCATTCCCAGCGTCTAAGTCGAGTTGGGATGAAACATGCACGCTGCGTGTGTGAGCGCACGGTAAGATGTTTTCATTTTATCGTGTGCTTGTGTCTTGCGTTCAGTCCTCTGTTGTTGTGATTAGCACATGGTGTATGTTTACATACGCCGCATGCTTTCATGTCGTCTTGCGAACACGCAGTTAATGAGTTCTCTCATTGGCTGCGTGTTCTAGTCTTTATGTGAGCACATGGCTTGTGTTGTCATGTGCTCTCCCGTCTATTGTCTTGCCCCACCCTCCTTGTTAACCCATTATTAGTCTATCATGTTCACCTGTTTGTTTGTTAATTATTTCTGCTTTATAATCTCCTCTTTTCTGCTGTCCTGTGCCAGTTCGTCATCATCGTTTCATCGTCGTTTATACCCCTATCCTGTCATGTCTAGCACTGTCCAGCCCTGCTTGTTCCAGCCAGCCCAGTCAAGTTTGTTTTTGTTTGTTTATTTGTTTTGTTAATGTTTTCCCCCTCGGGTTGTTTGTTTCGCCTTTTTACTTTCATTTTTATTATTAATAAATTCTCATTTTCCTGTCCTCGCTCCTTTTCCCTCCACAAAACCTGACAGTATGGCCATACACCCAAAGGCCTTCACAATCACGAGGGAGGTCTGACAGTTCACTGACAGTATATTGTCCCCTTCACTGTACTGGGACATTAGGACTCACACAGACCGCAGACTACTGGCCACACTAACACCACATCCAACAGCAACCTAGTTTTCCCATGTGATCTCCCATTCAGGTACTAACCAGGCTTAGCCCTGCTTAGCTTCACCGGTCTTCGTTTGCAGGGTGATATGGCTGTGGCACCATTACTGCACATTGTTAATTGGAGTTCCCAACTTAAGAATTGTTCAGTACTGGAATGAACAGTCAGTGTTTGCTGGCAGCTTTTGAGTTGTTAGGTGCATTTATTGGTCTTGGGCAGGGGTCACCAATCTCGGTTCTGGAGGCAGTGACCCTGCAGGGTTTAGCTCCAACTTGCCTCAACACACCTGCCTGCATGTTTCAAGTATACCTAGTAAGACCTTAATTAGCTTGTTTAGGTGTGTTTGATTAGGGTTGGAGCTAAAGTCTACAGGACACCTGCCCTCCAGGAACAAGTTTGGTGACCCCTGCTCTTGGGTATAAACTGTTTTTAGTCTATTTGTTGCACTTTGACAGATCTGAAACTCAAGTAAGCGAGAGTTCAAGCAGTTCATCTCGACATCAATCACAAATGTAATGTCTCTCACCTGCAGAATGAGGATCGGAGGGAAACTGAAAGATTTTATGTGGATTGGCGGCATCGTTCTTGTTGTCAGATATCCTTTGGAAGCCTTTAGCACGAAGAGCACTGCGAAAGTTTCTCTTCCACACAGATGGACCTTCGTTTATCCTCCCATCACCTGCAGCGCTAGTCTGAGCCCATGCCTAAAACAATTCAATTGTCCCAAACAAATCTGAAGATATGTATTGTTTAGGCTTATTTTAAATAAGTAGTTTAAACAAACAGCAAATATATTTTCTGTTTACTGTGCCATAAGTCAAGAGGAAAAAAAAAACATGCTCAATTCTCTTCTTTATATTAATAACTCCTGCAGATATAAATACAAAACAGAATGAACAGAATGAACAGAATCTTACAAAGACATGCATGGATTAATTAGGAAGAATTTAAGGGTGCTTTCACAATAGCACTTTTGGTCCGCACCCGGATTCATTTGACGTTAGTACACGATACATTTAGCAAGTGTAAACGTTCACACAAACTCTGGTCCCGTTCCCTTCTGGTATGAATGCAATCGTACCAAATAGTGGAAGTGGACCGTCAACAGTGCAACAAACTATAGTTTTCATGACGTTCATTCGTGTGTGTGTGTATGTGTGTGTGTGAGTCTGTGTATCACGTACTTTACCTTGCTGACAAGCACATTGACAATGTTTGTCTCTTCCAAAAACAGCTTTTGCAGACATCACGTGATGTTCTGAACGTTTATATTATTTTTGCGGCAGATAGACGAAAGTCGCTTTCTGTATGTCCAAAACCAAAAGGTTCAGTAAAAGCGAAACGACCGCGATGTGCGGAGTGCGGACGTCTTTCCGGCGCTTTGCTTTCGCGTCCGTCACCTGGCAACAGCCGTATACAAAACAGCGACTTGATGACACCTTAGGGTGCTTTCACACTTGGTTCAATTGCCTGGACCGTACCAAAGTTCGATTGTCCCCTTCCCTGTTGGTTTGTGTTCACACTGTCTTTTTTCCTTCTGAACCCCGGTACGCTTGCGTCATCGAGCGGCTGTTTTGTGTACGGCTGTTGTTAGGGTTCTTTCACACTAGCACTTTTGGTCCGCACTCGGGTTTGTTTGACGTCAGAGTACGGTACGTTGAGCAAGTGTGAACTTGTCATCTGAACTCGGGTACGTGCTTGAGTACACCTGAAAGAGGTGGTCTGGGGTACGGTTCACACGAACTCTGGTCTGGTTTACTTGTAATGTGAATGCACTCGTACCAAAAACCGGAAGTGAACCACCAACTGTACAACAAACTATAGTTTTCATAACGTTCATTTGTGTGTGTACTGTACGTCTGTGTATGTCACCTAACTTGACTACAAAACCCAGTACAAATAGTGATAATGTCTGCTTGTCTCCTCCCAAAATGACTTCTGCAGACATCGCGTAACGTTTTTAATATTTTTTGCGGCAGACAGATGCAAGTGACTCTCTGTATTTTGGTTTTGGTAACAAAAGCAAAAGATTCAATGAAAGAAGAAAGTAAGTGATATACGTACGTCTCTATTTTGACGCTTTCGTGGTCGTCACCTAGAAACATTTGTACACAAAACAGCAGTTCGATGACACAAGGGTACTGGGGTTCAGAAGGTAAGAAGACAATGTGAACACAAACCAACCAACAAGGTGGCAAGGGGGGACAATCGAACTAAGTGTGAAAGCACCCTTAGGTGATGGCCTCGAAAGCAAAGCGCCAAATTGAAGATGTATGCATATTACGTATTTTGATAGCCACGTGCGTCTATCTGCCGCAAAAAAAATATTAAAAACGTTCAAAACATCACACAATGTCTGCAGAAGTCTTTTTTGGAGGAGACAAGCAGACATTATCACTGTTTGTAATGGGTCAGTCCCGCTTGTCATCAAGGTAGGTGATATACACACACAAATGAACGTTATGAAAACTAAAGTTAGTTGTACGGTTGGCAGTTCACTTCTGTTTTTTTGGTTCGATTGCATTCATATTACAAGTGAACCGTACCCCATACTACCTCTTTCAGACGAACTCGGGTATGGTTTGTGGGTGCGCACACCCGAGTTCAGAAGACAGGTTCACACTAGCTAAACATACCATACTCTGACGTCAAACGAACCCGGGTGCGGACCAAAAGTGCTAGTGTGAAAGCACCCTAAGACAGAGATGCCCAAAGTAGGGTCTGCAGAACAAAGCTGGCCCAGCAAATGCCTTAAACAGAGATCGACATTTCTAATTTAACGAAAACTTTTGTTTGTTTGTTTAATTGTTGAAAATGTAAATACTGAGGATAGAGGACAATTCACAAGACATTGACAAGCAAATCAAGGCAAATTTAGCGTGACTTGTGTATTAAGCATTGAACACCATTGTGTTATAATAGTGTTTGTTTATATTTTTATTGTAAGAAGTTCATTATAAAATGTAAAAAAAAACAGCTTTTAATATGATTAAATTAGTATTTTTTTCTATTTAATTTTCAATATCAATAAGTTCGGAAAGTACTATGGCAGCTTTGTTTGCTATATTGAACTTCGGCCCACCCCCCTCAATCAAGTTTGGATTTTGGCCCTCCATAAGAAGACGTTTGGACACCCTAATCTACGATATATGAACAATTTGCAGTATTTTTTTACATAAGCATTTGTAGCTCCGCCCTCTTTTGAAAATATCTCATTTGAATTTAAAGCAACAGTCACCAAAACGGCAAAATTAGGATCTAAGCCTAAATGGGGCAGATTCAAAGAGTCATGAAACATTATTTGTGTGGTATTTTAAGCTGAAACCTCAAATACGCACTCTAGGGACATCAGAGACTTATTTTAGATGTTGTAAGAAGGGGTATAATAGGTCCCCTTTAAGCATCAGGGTCTGAAAACATCTACTGTTTAATATAGACAATTTTTACCCTAAATATGAGGACATCATCACTGTTGGAGTCCTGTCTCAAAGCATGTTTCCAGGGAATGCTGAACTGGGTACGGTCTTCATTTGTCCAGCATACTCCAGGATAACGTCCACTCTGGATTTGGTCATACAACCAGGGCACGAAAAGCGGTTTTGCTTGAGCCATGATGCAGTCAGACTATACAGCACAACATGCATCAATGTACTGGACCTGTTCAAACAAACAAACAGCACGTCATGCTGAAACATCCATTTATTGAAACTCTATAAAAACCCTCCCACATGAAAAACACCACAGCATACTTTTGAATTGATACAGTGAAATGTATAAATTATAGTATATTGTACACAGTAGTAGCATATTACAGTATTTGATACATCTTAAATACACAAACTCTAGCAAATTATAGTAAATACTCAAGCGGCAACCCCCTGCTCTCCCTCAAGAAGCCAATACGGAAGTAACTGAAACTGCAATTCATCAAAATTCCACTAGTCCTGGCTCCACATGGAGCAAATGTCTAATGAGCCCACTGTTAAAATGGCCAAATTTACAGCAGAAAAAACGGTGTTTACAGCCTGGTACAAAGAACGATTTTGGTTCATATAGCTAATATTACCCTTCCTGACAACTGTGAGGGGGTGAATTTTTTTATAACTCATCCGTTTCCTTTATATTAAACTATATTAAGTGTGCATAATTAAGGGCGTGGCCACTTGAGTGACAGCTAGGTCTCGCTGGTCGCCATCACGTCACCTCAGCTTATTCTGGCTGATTAGCTGCTAAACTCATATCAGATAATATGGCATGCTGTGTGCACTTAATTTCACATGTTCTATCTATGTTCTACTTGCACACAAGCACATGTTCTGGAGTAAATTTACTTTTTAAATACTACAGTATACGCTAAAACACAGCCTTAATGTTGTAATTTGTTTATTTTACGATGGCAGTTACTAATTGTGGAATTACCACAATAAACTACCACATCACTACAAATTATTATAGTATATTTACTATATTAAAGTTCAAACACACTTTAATATGTTCCATCTATGTTCTACTTGCACACAAGCACATGTTCTGTAGTAAATTTACTCTGAAATGCTATAGTATACGCTAAAATACAGCCTTAAACACATTTCTCTTAATGACAGTCAATGAATTCACGAGTTTCACGTTGTAAACATTTTCTAACACATCCTAAAGGACACTATAGTATTAAAATGTACATTTCTCGAGAAGACTTTAACAAATAAAATTATGTCACGATTCATAATGATGCAACCACAAACACTCGCTGTGATGCAACACTACAAACTAGAAATCAAGTTGAAACATCCACGTATTCATATACGAACTCTCACAACTTCCACAAGAATCCTAAAATGGAGTAAATCATAAAACTGGTCTTTTTATTACTTCGTAGTTTCATTGGCTTTACAGTAACGTTAGCCTATAAACATTTTATGACAAGTAGCCATTTTACTTAAATTTAATTCATTTTTCAAAACGTGCATACATATATTATTTAATATTATATCTAATGGACAATATGATGCCATTGCTCACATAACAACCCATTAATACGCTACAATAACAAAAGTCCCGTGGCTGTCAATGGTAACTTACCTTACAAACAGAAGCGACAGTTGTTTGGCCTCGTGTGTTTTCACCGAACTCTTCCTCAGATGTAAGAGATGTAAGTAGACAGAACTGCTTGTCAGTGTTGTTTTAATACTGTACTTTACTCAACAGACTGTGCTTTACGATCAGGTGTTAAACATTACTCGGGAAACCCATATCAGTTTCGATTTCCCCTTTTCGCGTCATTTTACACGTCACCGCAGGAGTTATTTTACCCTGCATGACCACAAGATGGCGGAGACGACCATTAAAAAGAACATAAACAAACGTTTAAATGTGTTTATGTCAGGCCTTTCGTCGTATTTAGCATTTTAAATTAAGATTGAATTGGTTTATTGTCTACATAAACAAATAACGATGAACAAAACTTCTACAGTTCACTCAAAAATGAAAATCCTGTCATCATTTAGCCAACTTGCCCTTTACTTGTGTTTCAATTCTTTACAAGTCTCTTTCTTCTCTTGAACACAAAAGAAGATATTTTGAAGAATGCTGAAAACCGGTAACCATTGACTTCCATCCAGTTAGAGGTTTTCAGCTTTTTCAAAATATATTCTTTTGTGTTTAGAGACTTGTAAAGGATACAACAGAATACTCAACAGGTTTGGAACCTCGAGGAAGAGTAAATTTCCTGGAGTAAATGTTTATTTTTGGGTGAACTGAACCATTTAAAGTTAATTTCTACATACTATCCCTGCTGAAAAAAACAGCTTAAACCAGCTTAGGCTGGTTGGCTGGTTTTAGCTGGTCGACCAGCCTGGTTTTAGAGGGGTTAATTTTGGCCATTTCCAGGCTGGTTTCCAGCTATTTCCGGCCTGGTCTTGGCTGGTCAGGCTGGGAGACGACCAGCTAAAACCTGGTTTTAGTTGGTTTTATCTGGTTATTTTCCAGTCTGACCAGACCAGCTAAGACTAGGCTGGAAAATAGCTGGAAACCAGCCTGGAAATGGCCAAAACCAGGCTGGTCAACCAGCTAAAACCAGCCAACCAGCTGTTTTTTTTTCAGCAGGGATTAACATCTAAAGTTGTTAATATTTAAAATAATATACAGTGAACTAGCAACAAAAATGAACAGTTCTTTTATTCACAAACTATGTATAATATTATGTTTATTAATGCTTTATAAATGATACTGAATTATGTTTACTAATGATTTTGCATTATTTTAGTTAATTTAATTTTAATTACTGGATTAATTCAATGACTTTAACACATGTTTGATCTGTACTCCTATCAGAGGTATTTACTTCAGAGGACCCAATATCCCACATTTATTTGTTTATTCATATACATGAAGTGCTTAATATTGCACAAAACATTTTCTTTTACTTTTTACAATGTCTACTTCTACTTTCACATTCTAAAATAGCCAACAAACATTAGCAAAAATGTCAAATCACTCAAAACATCCGTTAAGAAACCTTTAGTCTCTACCTAAAAACAATCTCTGCGGTTCAAAATGAAGAAAGCTCGTATTTACAGTTTTTTAGGGGGTCAATATGAACAACACATAAACAAAGACATTTTCATAATGTAATTAAATTAACAATGATAACATTTAATCAAAACTATATTAATTCATACAAATTTAAAACATTTCTCAATAGTTTAAGATGTATTTATACTGTATTTAATCTAGAGAAGGTGGTACAGAGCAGCACGCTTAATTCTTTAACCATCTAATAATCCTGTATCATTCTTAACATATAAAAGTGGACAAATCAACTCTAATTTGTTTTTTTTTTAATAATAAAGCTTGTGACTATAAATCCTACAGTAATCCTCACCTTTCTCCACAAGCAAAAAATAAAAATAACAATAATAATCATTTTTGCTTTATTTAAAACATTATATTTATATATAATTTCCTGCAAATCTATGAATGTAACAACGTCTTCGCATGAAGAAAGACCACTTCAGTGGCACTGTATTGTACTTTTTCTTCTAGATCAGGGGTGCTCAAACTTTTTCTTATAAAGGGCCAAAAACTAAACTTGATTGAGGGTTGTGGGTCGGAGGTATATACCAGACTATAAAGTTGTCAATGTATAGTTTCTTAATTTATTCATTATATAATTTATTAAAATTAATATTATAATTTATTACATATAAAACATGTAATTGTATTGATAATTATACATTTTTGTACATTTTAGAATGAACATTTTACAATAAAAATCACAAATAAACCCATTAATGATGCTAAAAAATACACTTTGCCATGATTCGCTTGCTGATGTTTTCTGCAATGTCCACTATAGGCATGGGACCATAACCGTTTTCGAGGTATACCGCGATATGGAAAAGTCAAGGTTTTCATACCGCCAAAGTTTTCTGCTATACTGTTCCTAAGGTATGTGTAATATTTTTTATTTACTTTTTTTTTTTAGGTGTAAATTGTAAAGAAATCTGTGTTTTTTAAACAAATGAAGACGGAAGAAGTCAATGATTCACTTGAATTATTCAGCCTGACATGTTTACAGTCTCAAAATACTTTAAATGTTTCTCAAAATAAAATATATTGTGTTTAAAGGGGAAAAAGGTTTTGTTTTTTAGCCAGACATTTAAAAAGAATATATTTTAGAGCAGTAAACACAATACCGTCATACCGTGAAACCATGATATTTTTATCCAAGGTTATCATACCGTCAGAATCTTATACCGGCCCATGTCTAGTCCGCTATCCATTAAGTGGTTGTATTTACTTATTTTTTAAAATCTGATTCATTCACAACATTTAATTTTAGTTTGCTCTTTTGTAGCTTAACAGATAAAAGACAAAAGTTATGTTAAATTTTAAATGACAATCTCTATTAAAGGCATTCCCCCAAAATTCATCATTCTCACTCTCTTCTCAGATGGGATGGAGGGCCAAATCAAAGGTTAGGTTGGCCCACGGGCACTAGTTTGGGCTTCTTTGTTCTAGATAATTGGATTTGATTGTAGTACTTTCTGGTAATGCTTTCTGAAAAATATCCTAAACCACCTCTGACCGTTCGTTTTCAGAAAAACCAAGACCTTTTATTACTCTTTCAAAAAGTTCCTGTCGGAAATACCACAACAACGCAGCTTCTTCTGGTCAAAGCAGAAGATAAAAAATGAATATAAGCAAAAGCAAAAGGGGAAACTAGTGAAATCACATAAGAAAATCAAGAAAAAGTACAAACGTTTAGAGAGAAGTGTCCACTGAATCTAAGTGTGTGTAACTGACCTGAGCTAAATCAATAATAGGCCTTTGGAGAAAAGCAGCGCTTAATCTGAGACAAAGTAGTTGTTGACGGTTTTATTTGTTTGTCAAATACAAGGATAGTCCATGTACAGAAGAACCGGGAGATTTTTTTGTCAAGAGCTGTACAATATTTACACAAAGGCTTTACTTTTGAAAGAAGCACAGTATTAGATTGTTCCAAAATAATACTCAGAATACAGACGAAAGACGAACAAATAAAAACAAATTTCCATTTTAAATAGTACTAATACATAATCCCTCCCTAACGGGAACCAGACGCTTTGCTCTCACTTTCACTTCCACGTAATGTTTTTTTCTTTTCCTCTGTAGAATGCACTGCAATAATAATAATAATACCGCTTGCGTAGCTTGAAATAGTTTGTTCTACTCTGCCTTTCTTTTCTCTTTTCCGTAACAGATCAAAACAGATAATACATTTCCCATTGTGTCTCCGACCACCTCACCGTTAAAGAGCAAAAAGGAAGACAGCTCAGAATGTGGCATCCATTTATAGCATTATTTGAACCGTTACGAAGCATTACTGGGTTTGTATTTGTGTTGTATGTGCGGACTCCTGTTAAAAACGTCTTTATAAATAATAAAAATGTATTACTTTAGCTCACACTTGTTTCACGCGTGTAGACTAAAGCGTTGAATGTCATCACACGTGTCTTTGCGCGCATCTTCCCGCGTCAGCATTTCCGGTCCGCGACTCGTTTATAAAACAGAACCATCGCTCGCTCTCGCTCTCGATTCAGAAAAAAAGCCAGAATAAAACCGCTTAAAAAATTTACTGGTGTAAAATTTAGTAACAGACTTCTCCTCTGCTAGTGTCGGCTCCTCCTGTCAGTAATTTCCCACAACGGATACGTTCAGAAGTATAAAGACTCCACACAGTATGATCCTCCATGGCTCTGTGTACCATTTCCTTCGGGCCCCGTTTCAGGCCATCTCAGTTTGGTCACGTCCGTGTGCAGGGATGAACAGACGTTCGTAAGGAGTTAATAATCTCATCATCGCCGGTCCTGTATGAGAGCCGTTTGAAAGAAACGTTTCTGTAAATCCCAGGAGGAGGACGGGGGAGCTAGGCGACAATAAATCCAAGCGCTTCGCAGATTGAGGCCGTCTCCATTCCTCAACGCTCCCGGTTCCCTTGTTTTGTCCTACACTTTGGTGCTGAGGGCCATCAGCTCCAGGAAGGAGTTGAAGAGCGTCTCCAGCCAGTTCTGATTGGCCATGCACTGCTGAACCACTTCTTCCTGTCCTGGATCTTCTGATGCCTGCTCTATAGTGTTCGTCTGAAAGAAAACAGAGGCTTTCATTAGCTGTTTTCATCTAAAGATGGCAATTAGATTCATGCGCAAAACTGAACACATCACATAAAGCATTTCGCAAATTAGGCAAGGTTTCCATCAATGAGCCATTTCAAGAGTTCACACTTAGCTGATGATTGATTAGAAAGCTTGTTTGGCATGCTGTCTCGGGAGAGAGCCCTGGCTCATAAGATCCTCGAGCCCGGGGCTTTCTCCCATTTGCAGGGCGAGAGGGGAGTTTGAGCTCAGGTAGATATAGAGAACTCCCCTGCTGTAGTAGCTAATAAATAAATAGTGATCCCTCTTAAGAGATTTTACTTACTAAGAGCATGTCTATGTGTGATGAGCACGAGGCTCGAACCCAGGTCTCTGGTGTAGTAAACTAGTGTTTTAGAGTTTACCCACAGGAAGGGGTGATGAACCCAATTGCCAAGGCCTAGAGTCTGGTTCAGAAAAAGATGTTTATTCAAGTCCAACAAAAAACATCCAGGCAAAAACAGGAAGTCTAGAAGACTGACTACAGCCAGCAATAAACAAACATAAAGTTCTCCGTAGAGCAAAGGATACTTTAGTCCAAAATACTAATAAACAAAACAAGGAAAGGTAATAACTAGAGAATCAGAGTGAAGAACTTACGACAAGGACGAGAGCACATCAAACTCAAAAACCAAGTGACAAGTGAAGACAAGAGGGTAGAATACATAGGCTAGTCTAACAAGACACAGCTGAACCAGATTAACACAAATGAAACCCAAACAGAAACACTGGGGAAAAATGGCGACATCATGTGGAGAAAAAGAAAAACAACAATAGCTCAGAATATGACACTATGGTGCCGATTTGGATTAGTCAATTAACTTAAGTTGCATGTTTTTGAACGGTGGGAGGAAACTAGGGAACCCGGGGGAATATGTGAGCACGGGGAGAAGGTGTAAACTCCACACAGAAATGTCGGCTGGCTTGGTAAAGACTCAAACCAGTGATGTTCTTGCTGTGAGGCAACAGTGCTAACCACTGGGCCACTGTGCCACCCATCTAGGAAAGAAGGAGGAGAAGGGGTGAAAGGGGGGATTCTTCAAAATGAAGATGGCTGTGATATGGAACTTAGGGTATTTATAGTGGCTTAGGAATCGTCTGATTGGTGAATCATAAATTGAACCAGCTGCAAGCAACCATAAGCATGTGATCCTCTCGAAATTAGTTTGTAAATAAACTACACAAAGAGAACAAAATCACCACTTTCTGATCAAACTGGTGCCAAATATCATAAAAAGAAAACTGAAATTGCTGCTTTGGGGAAAAGCAGTTCATTTGTTTGTCAAATACAGTGATTGTCCATGTACTCAGTGTCATTTGACTAGAACTAACCTATCAGCTTCAATAAAGGTAGACTAATTACCTCAGACAAACGCAGAACCTAAACACTGCAGTGCTTTTTAATTTTCCCCATAAATAAAACTTGTATTAGTTGAAGTAATAAATTGTCAGCAACGACAGTACGAACGCAAAATGGGATAAAAATTATTAAGAAAGTGATGCAGCCTCGCGCTTTCCACACACTTTTAGATGTGAATGACCCCGAATACTTCTGCGTCAAATTCATGCGACAGGTCCAGTGTAGCCGAGAAGGGTCTGGCTGCAGAGTTGCACTTGCACTTACAGGCTTGCACTCTCAGGCACCCACGCTTCCTATGTAAGTGACGTCACTTGCAATCGACACAAATAATTCGAAAGTAAGTTTTCGCTTCGTTTGCGTTGCCAGTACTTATGCTGAAAAACGGTTTGTGTATTCATCATATGATTATAATGCTTAAATGTAAATTTACCAAAGCAGGCTACTGTTAACATTTATACCAGCAAAGATTATTATTTATTTATATCAACTATCAGGTCTAAATAGACACACAAGGTATTCTTCCACAGTAGTGAATAAAGAAACACCAGGCTAATGCAAACTTGAATTTTAGCTTTTATTTTAAATATTTCAAGCAGTTGTAGTATTACAACTAACGGATACACATTATGGATTTACAGCAATAAATCTTGAACTACTAATCTGCAGCCAGACTCTATTGGTGCAGCCTTTGTACAGTTGCAAACCCTTTGCTGTACCTCTCAAAAAATGTAACTATACACCAAGGAGACGCAGAGCACAAGAGCTGTGGTGCTGCATTTATTTATTTTATATAATCGCGGACAGTAGGCTATTTCGCATCATTGATCTACAGTTATAATCAGATCATGTACATAGAGAGGTCAGTAATGAACATTTATACACCAGTGTTTATGTGTATAATAAAGCCTCTGTTTTGTGAGAAGTACTTCTCATATGATTTGTGAACGACCCGTACAGCTTTACTGTAGACCAGTGGTTCTCAAACTGTGGTACATGTACCACTAGTGGTACACAAGCTTCCTTTTAGTGGTACGCGGAGGAATCTCTGAATAATTAAAGTAAAAAATGAACACACTTTTAACCTTTTGACGCGTACGATAACACTGATGTGATCAGTAAATTAATTTTAATAGGCTTAACCTTTTATTTCAGTGGCTGACAATAATAAATATTCTTAATTAGAGGAATTAATCTGCCTTTTTTTAAAACTGTGCAGTGCTGTAGCTGCTTCATTACACCTGCTATGCTACTGTACTTCAATACCGGTTATTATGGTGGTACTTGGAGAGACAATTTTTTATAAATTTTTTATAAACTTGGTGAAAAAAGCTTGAGAACCACTGCTGTAGACATTTCCGTGAGCGAAAATGATGTCGACTGAAACTTTTTGACGTACACGACGCCCACCAAAAGAGTACCCTTTAGCAGTGGAAACGCAAGCCTGATAAAGGTGACCCGTACACATTATGGATTTACAGCAATGAATCTTGAACTACTAATCTGCAGCCAGACTCTATTGGTGCAGCCTTTGTACAGTTGCAAACCCTTTGCTGTACCTCTCAAAAAATGTAACTATACACCAAGGAGACGCAGAGCACAAGAGCTGTGGTCAGGTTGGTAAGATTGGTCAGCTTGGTAGGTTGAGCGGAGCCGTGAGAGAGAAGCGAGCGTTTAGCAAGTGTTGGGTCCTGTGGAGGAGCTCCTGATGGTGTTTACTTCATGACTAACATTGTTCACCGGTTCCTTGAATGTATGGGGGATTTTTAAATGCGATAATCCAAAATGTGCATAAAAAAGGTGGATGGAAACAGCTATTGAGGATTTCATGCAGGATGATGAAGTATGCGTTTACCTATTACAAGCACATACTAGCTCAGTTCAGTTCTTACCTCTTTCTTACAGTGTAAGAAGGTGTGATATTTATAGTGATGCAGTGAATGGTAGAGACTGTAGATTCGACATGTTTCTGTTGACAGCTTGAGGTCCTGGAGGAGACAGACATGGAGGCATGTTAGCATTTGAAATAGTGTCTATGTTGTTCCAATTACACAATAGGGCTGTCAATGTAATCAATATCATATTTAATGAATTTCCAACAGAATTTGTTTGCAACACGGTGTTAGTTTGAAGGTTTTGCGTTGACCTGTGGTTTGGGAACACTCTTTTTAATGCGGTTCAGAGTTTTGCGGTTGTAGCATTCTCCACCCAGCCTGACCCTCACCGTCCCCGAGTCCAGAGGTTCCGCTGTTATCTGAGGGAACGTGTGAAGAGCCTCCTGTGGAGCAGAAGGAGACATCCAGAAAACAGAGCTTTCTACAGGGTTCATACAATGCCTTTCAAGTGACACAACAGAAAACAAACACAAGTTGTGATAGCGTTAGGAAATATACCGCACTGAAATAACTTAAAAAATAAAAAGGCGAGACTAACATATAGTTGAAGTCAGAATTATTGGCCCTCCTGAACTATTGTGGCCCGTTTCCACTGAGTGGTATGGTATGGATACGGTTCGGTATGCTTTTAAGGCCGTTTCCACTGTCTAAAAGCGTACTGAACTGCACCACTTTTTGGTCACCCTTTGCAAAAGGTACCAAGGGTACCAAAATGCGGATCTAAACGCGCAGCTGAACGCTATTGGTTTGCAGAGATACGTCAATTGCTCGCGCAACACGCCAGAATGAAAACAAAGGACCCGCCATGTTTAATACACAGCCGAGAGACAATACACCAAAATAATATAAACATATAATCACGAGCCATGGTCGACCCGAGCTCAAACAAACATTGTCGTCGTCTTGATGAGCAGCCACAAAGTCAAGAAGAAGAGCAGATTCTCCCCTGTGCCCCATAGTTTTTACGAGCCTGTCTAAAGCGCGAGCGGTTTCGCTTTCTCACTTGCCCCCGCATGAGTGTCTATATTTGAAATAACAAACTTCTTGAGCTGATGATAATAACGTGCGCTTGATTATTGATGTGCTTTTGAAACCCGAACCTTTCAGAAACAGACAAACGCGAGACTGACGCCTGCAAAAACAAAGGAGAAGGCGGAAAAAACAAAGGAGCAAATTATTTTTTCAGCAAACATGAAGAAACTGCTACTTTTAACTATTATCATCACCTTCTGGACTATTAAGAACTCAGAATGACGGAATTACTTTCTAACAAGAGGTTTTACATGTGTTGGTGAAGATTACAGACACAGGTCTGCACTGACTGTGGGCTAAATAAGGACTAAATGTTTGTGCAAATAAATGCTTGTGTGTAGTTTTTCTGTAATTGGTAACATATCGGTAGGGCCAGACGGAATCTGTAGACATTTTTAGCTATTTCTGCAGAGTATTTTGTTAAAAATCTGCAGATTTATGCGGAATGATTTTGGGAGTATCATAACTAAAACCTTAATACATTAAATAAAAAGTAATACCTTTTAAACTTTTATTTAATGTTTACAATGCGAATCCATTTAGATCCACTTTATTTGGTCAACAAAGCAAGTCCCTTATATAAAATCTCTACGAAAGAGAAATAGATACTTTTACACAGAAAATAGTACTTTACAAACTGTATTGTAAATAAATCATATGAATATTTTCATATTAGTCAATATTATTACTGAAATTAATTTAAAAACTGAATAAATATAAATTTCCACACATTTACACCAGTAAATAAACAGAATCAATGATGAGCTAAAAATCTCCAGAAATCTGCGGAATTCTGCGCGCGCAGATTCTGTGTGGGCCTACATATCGGAGACTGTAAGGGGCTGTGTGTGTTCATATATGCTGCATTTATTTATTTATTTTATATAATCACAGACAGTAGGCTATTTCGCATCATTGATCTACAGTTATAATCAGATCATGTTCATAGAAAGGTTAGTAATGAACATTTATACACCAGTGTTTATGTGTATAATAAAGCCTCTGTGTTGTGAGGAGTGCTCCTCATATGATATGTGAGCGACCTGTTCAGCTTTACTGTAGACATTTCCTCGAGCGAAAATGATGTCGACAAAAACTTTGTCGTACACCACACCTACCAAAAGAGTACCCTTTAGCAGTGGAAACGCACGCCTGATAAAGGTGACCCGTACCGACCCATACCATTCAGTGCAAACGGGCCATTGGGCATTAAATTTTCCAATTTCTGTTTAACACATTTCTAAACAAGTACTCAAGTACTTTCAAGAAGCATGGAAACGATGTCTGGGTAAATTCAGAGGAAATGTTCATTTTGGGTGAACTATCCCTTTAAGCAAACCATTATATGAATTCCTAAACAAACACGGGAGCTTGTGAATATCCTTGATTTTTATGAAGTGGTGACTGCTGCTAAGGCACAAGCAGAGAGTAACGCAGCGACTGAAGAAAGGAATCAAGCATGCACTAATACAAGTCTGCATTACCTGGTGCTGGGAGTTCATATTGACTCTTTTCAACAGCTTCCTCTTCTGCTCGCTCAGAATGCTGTCGATCTTGCGCATTGGAGGAAGATATAACTCATCTGAAACAGGCAATAACAGGAGAAGGGTGAATTTGGGCTCATGTTTTGATGACGGCAGCAGTAAACGATGGCATTGCCGTTACCTTCTGTGTCCTCCAGAGCCTGAATCATGTCAGGGTCGAGCGCTGTACTGACCAACATCTCCACGTAGCTGCGGTACATCTCTCGCATCGCTCGCGTGTTCAGGCCAGCTTTTACTGACACTGCTGGACACACAAACACACAGGGAAATATACATTCACATCAGCACTGCACACTGCATGGTTTTTCATGTAACAGGGTTGGGGTGTCAAAATGAATTGTTTCTTTGGTGCACCGCGATGCAGACGTGGATGATTCGATATTGGTTTAGAAATAGATCATAACTGGTTATTACAAACTGACATCATTATCTCATGTTCACTGTGTCGCGATAGCTTACTATGGCAAAGGAGGTCAACTAAAACATTCCAACAACTTAAAATACAGACAACTTGAATGCTTTATTGACTGATTTCACGCAGCCGCCATTTTAAAATTGAAATCAAGGCTGCAGTGGATAGAAATCTGGAAGTATTGCCTGGAGTTAAACAGGAACGTTGTGTACCTGGCTGTATATCTTATCAGCGAAGAGAAAGTGATACAAATTTATCATACCACCTTCGAAGTGAACCAAAGGTCCGTTCTGAATGGATAAGGACAAGATAAAACAATATCAGAGCTCTATTTCAGCTAAGTTAAGACAAATAGGACTAGTTGGCTAACGTTTTCTTTCCCAAACACGTTTTAGATGCCATTTATCAAACTCAAGATCATGAACTGATTCTTTCACTATATTAGACATGTCACGATACTGAATTTTGGTACTGAAATAAATAAATAATCATTTCTGTTGAGTGTATTCATAAGGCTGATATATACTTCTGTGTCAAGTGCACTAGTATGTTTCGGTGTAGCCTGCGCGTAGTCGCATAGCCCTCGCTGTGGCAATCGCCAACACGCACATCTCAAAAAATTTAACTACACGTCGACTTGGTTGCGCTGACGAGTGCGGGCGGAGGTTAGAGCCACGCAAGCTAGATGGACCGATTGTTTACAAGTTTCGAGTCCTGTGAAGGAGCTCTAGATGGAAACTTTTGTTTTGTGTTTACCTTATGAATACAATTGTTGCACGTTCGCCGGTTCCTGCCTAAAAATGAGCGAGTTTGAGCCACTTGTACATTAAGGTAGTGTTCAGAAAAAACAAAACACCAGGGAAGAAACTCGACATATAAACACCTCACTCCCAGCTAGCGTTTCGGAAGTGTTATTGGAGAACAACACAAGAGCATGCAGAAGTATAAATGCACAACAGCACGTTGCATGCACCATGGATCATGGCGATCACTCAAAGCAGAAGTATAAACCAGGCTTTAAACACCACTGATTTGCCCTACTATTCACCTGTGAACAATGGAAATGACTGTGATTAGTCGTGAAGGTCATCAGATAATCGCACTTCACCGATGTTTACAGAGTCAAACACAGATAAGTGATCTGCTGATGAACCAACTGATATTTGCGGCTTTAAAACACTCCAGTGTCCGTGTATCTGTGTTTGAATTTGGTGAAATGCAGTGAACTGATGTCCTTCAAGGATAATCACAGTCATTTCTGTTGAGCACTGGTGAACACTGGCAAATCAGCGATGTTTAAGAATGCGCTCAGCAGTTCTTAAATGTTAGCGGGAGAGGGATGTTTTTAAAATTTTAGTAGCAGGACAACACTATTACAGACAACACAGGGGTGTGCTACAGAGGACTGCATTGTTTTATTGCTCACCGGATTACATATGCTAAAGCAGGGAAGCGTCCCACAGTGTTTACCTGGTGCCGTGAACTGAAGCCTAGGAGGACACTTAAGCTTTATAACTCTTAAAGAGATTATAATTTTGTTTGGTGTCTAATATGCTTTTAATTGTTTACATTAAACTGAACTGAATGATTTTAAAGTGATGTTTACACCATATCAGCACTCTGAAAATCGCAGTAACAGCTGGAGGTTTGTAGTACACAGCATGTTGTTGCAATGTTTACAGTGCTGATCCTATATCTCCGGGTTTCTATCCACCGCAGCTTCGCTTTCATTCTTTAAAATGGCCGTGTGAAATAAGCGTATACTCTATCCAAGTTCGCTTGATTGTGCGTGGCTACTGTGACGTCATATCGGTATTTGCGGTGATTTGTTTTGGGTGCGCACGACATGATTTCGGCTGGCGGAGCACACCAAACACTCAACTACAATGCCAACATATAAAATCAACATTGCACGCCCTGTGATGTGACTATTGCGGTCGTGCACATTGCACTATTGATGCTGAAAACAGCCCTACACACTGCATGCCACGCTGACTCATCTACTCACTTTCATCCTCACTCGCTGAAGAGTCTGACTCTGATGACGAGGGCACTTCCTTTAGCCACTTCCTGCGCTTCTTGGGCGGAGGTTCTGCCTTCACCTTTGCTGGCTGAGGTTTGGCGGAGCGCTCGCTCTTCTTCTCCTGTGCGCTGCTCTTCTTCTCTTCCTTCAGCTTCCCTCGTTCGCTCACCACTGCCCGTTTCTCAGGCTTCTGAGGTGGCGGAGGAGGAGGAGCCAGAGCTTTCTTCTCCTTCTTTTCCTCCTTCTCCTTCTTGTCCTCCTTTTCTTTCTCCTTCTCATCCTCCTTCTCCTTCTTGTCCTGCTTCTCTCTAGTTCTGAGCACCTTCTCTTTGTCCCGTTGCTCTTTCAGCCGAATGTTGTTCCTCTCTCTGGTTTCACGCGGCTCTCTAATCTTCTCTCTGTCTTTCTCAGCCTTCTCTAAGGGAATCTGGTTGTTGGGAGGTGGAGGTAATTTCGGGACTGGTTGAGATTGTCTTCTGTAAATTAAAGAACAAACATTAAGACTAAGCCCTTACAGCTGCAACCCATCACTGGGAAACACCCATACACACTCATTCACATACATACATACACTACGGATAATTTAGCTTACCCAATTCACCTACAGCGCATGTCTTTGGACTGTGTGGGAAACCGGAGCACCCGGAGGAAACCCACGCGAACACTGGGAGAACATGCAAACTCCACACAGAAATGACAACTCACTCAGCCGAGGCTCGAACCAGCGACCTTCTTGCTGTGAGGCGATCGTGCTACCCACTGCGCCACAATTTTAAGACATCATAGAAATGATATTCCCGGTGTAATGCTTTTTTTTTAGTGTTTGAAGAAACAACTGAAAGGATTTTATCTTTTTTCTTCAGACATGATGCTATGGTGCCTTGGTAGCCTGTCTGAAACTACTTTACTCGTGAGATGCCTCAAACGTTGTCTCTACAGCCATTGATGTGACAGAACAGAAAGGTAGGTAAGTGGTTCTTAGTACCTCAGGTTGAGACTAGGTCTGTGCCAGGGCTTTCGGGAACACACCCTCACGTAGTCTTTTTTGTTTATGTTTTCCAGAAACTTCACATAGAGCCGCTGGTAGCGCTTTTTAGCATCTCCGAAGTAACCCAGATACTAGGAGGAGGGAGAGAATTGTAGAAGAAAGCAAAGGAGAAAACATAAAGTGACATAAGTTCACAGAATCACCCATCCAATCATCCATTCACTCTCCTTCATGTCATTCCAAACCTTTAAGAAATTAATCTTCAAAGCACAAACGAAAGATATTTTAGTTCAAATTTGCAATAAGTATTTAATCAGTTTATTGTGTAAAGCAATTGTGTCCTTTAGAGCAGTCGAACTCAACTTTTTTATCACAGAGGAACGGTCAACGCTTCACAATTTTACCGCAGACGGGTAGGGAAGCGGAAGGGGGAAGGGGTGTTTCGTGGGTTGTAGGTTGCGACCATCAAACATTTCCTCAGGGCGTACTCACATTGTGTACAGTTCCCTTGAAGCACGCTTGTCCCCCCTCTAGTCTCCCCCAACGGCCCGCACTCACATTACATTCGGGCCTGAGCACGCTTACGTCATCGATGATGCGCTGTTCAGTTTAAGAAGTGCTCTCGCTCAACACAGTGGACATTTCTTTATATCATTATATTGTTTTAGGTGTTTGATATGCAGTGACACACAGTCAAATATTTCGCAGAACAGATCAGCCACCTTTGACGCTCATAAACAATCATAAAGTCCTCGTGCTGCAGGAATTAGGAGGTTTGCTGAAGGTGCAGTCGTTCAGCGAGGGGTTTGTGCCTTTAATAATCTACGACAGTTTGCGTTTATTAAACAGTAAGAATGATTAATAAACACATATGAAACAGTCCCAAAAAGTCACGTCTCCTCTTCAGCTCCTCTTCAGATCATTCTCTACAAGCGTCCCGCGCCAAAGCCCAAGTGAAACATGCTCAGGCACACCTCTTCCAACCGGGCCAAGGCTGGCCAACTGAACCGTGCCTGAGCCTGAATCAGAGCACTCACACTTCCCAAACGATCCGGAAAACGGGCCTGGACACGGTTCAGCGAGTACGCCCTGAGATAATTAGTCTACCAAAATGTGTATATTACAAACAAGCTGAAGCTGATCGGTCAATTATTGTCACTTGACTCACGGTGCACTCACGGTGGGATTCATTCAACTGTGTGCGTCTGGAAGGTAGGAGCACGTCACGCCACTCGTTCGCGCACCTCCATTGGAAACAACTAACTTACGCAAACTCTAGAAAAGACGCGATATGTGAACGGCCTGTAAAAGGCCGCCGTCATTTGCGATCTCCAGCAGTTGATCTTCTTGCACAGACATGTCCTGATTTGTTGATAAATGGGTTGCGGATCCATTCCTTGGCAGTTCGTAGGTCGTTCACTGGGTCTTTTGCCCTTAGCAAAGAAACTTTCCAAAGACGTCTGTTTCTTACTTATCTTGCTGCTTAAGGGTTAAATTTGGGCGCTGAAGTGACCGGGATGTAATCGTGAGAATACCGTCATTTTTCAAAATAAAAGACCTTTCAAAATAAAAGATTTTTCAGACTTAGATAACAAATAAAATGCAAATAATTAATGATTTCTTGTGTGGCCTGGTACTAATTGATCCACGGACTGGTACTGGTAGTTAAGGACCACTTTAGAGGGCTTGGATTAAACATTTAAACATAAAATGTATATTAATTTGTTTTTATAAAAACATCATAAACATGTTTATGTGTCAAAGTTCTGGGTAAAGCTCTGGACATCATTAAAAAAATTATTGTGTTTAACATGAGGATTAAAAAATTTCTTATAGGTTCAGAACAGCACGAATTTGAGTAATTAATTTTAATTTTGAGGTTTAACGATCCTTTTATGCGCTGATTAATATCGTACCATTCAATATGCATAGTTCACATAACTAGATTTTTTTAATTTGTGAATGATTCCTCTCACTGAAACAACTTAAAGTGTTTTGAATATTTGCATGTTTATAACACAAACAGTAACATTAACAGAGCCATTTTAAAACCACGTACTACGCAATAAAAACACTGATGTTGTCCATAATAAACTGCATTAATAAACAAGCTGGACACATAACAGTAAAAACTACTGATACATAGTTTACTGCTTTGTAAAAATTATAAACAGGTCATAGCTCACGTTGCTAGTTGCACAGAACTGTCTTTGCCCGTCCTTAATCTCGGGGGAAAACTTCTGCAGCAGAGCTTTCTGTACACGCCAAATGGGAGGCGGCTCTCGTCCAGTCCGAAGGGCCATCTAGGGAGAAATGACATTAACTTTACCCTTTGTACACCACTAAGCAAATATGTGTTTAATAGACATCTAATAGACATCTAAACATAGACATCTAGACTAAAATAAAGCCAAATTTGGGCTGACAGTAAAAATCTTGTAGCTCTCTAAGAACAGCCAAAAACTAGACTAGTCATCAACTACACAGACCTACGTAGTCATTCATTCCTGTCTATTTAATGATGAGTTTTGGGCTGTTCTTCTACGTCTGATTTTCACTGACTAAGCTAAAAAAAACATCAGTAATCTAATTATTTACCTATTACCTACCTAGACAATAATACGAGTAAGGTTTCTTCGCTGGTGCTTTTTTTCTTTTTAACGCTACCTTTAATGTACAAGAAGCTCAAACTCGCTCATTCTTAGGTGGGAACCGGCGAATGTGCAACAACTTTAATAATAAGGTAAACACAAAACAACAGTCTCCATCTAAAGCTCCTTCACAGGACTCAAAACTTGTAAACACTCGCTCCAATGGGTCTGCGCGGCTCACAACCCCGCCCACACTCGTCAGCACTAGAAAGTTGACCAATCACAAAGCATGCGCTACGCGATGTTGCGATGTGTAGTTACATTTTATGAGAAGTACGTGTCAGCCTTGGCAACGGCATGCATAATGTCGGCTGAACATGGGCCATGCATGGCAATGATGGCACTGCATACATGACGGCAAACTATATTTGGGCCAGTTGTGGATGGGAGGTGTGTGGCCCAGGTCAGTGTAGCGATTGTTCATGTTGTTTAGGTAACATTAGGCTGGGCTATGGCTCAGTGTTTGGGTTTTCTGGTTGGAGTATAAACATAGCTGAGAATCGGTACCAATAATAAAGCTGTTTTGGCCCAGTTCAGGGCCAGTTAAGGGTGATAAACTAGCTGAGATTCAGGCTGGTTATGGCCCATGTGTGGCCCTTGTCTTTAATCTAGTTATGGGCCACTCCATTCTTTGCGGTACTTGGGCCGAGGGAAAACTTACTGTGTGGCCCTGAGCTGGGCCAGAAAACCTTTGCTATGTGGGTAGTAATGCCACTAAAACAGGAATACTCCACATGTTTTTATTCGATTTCTATTTAGTTCGATTATGACTTGTCGGATTAAGGTAATCAAAAATTGCTGTTCACATCGTAGACTCTTAATTAGAGTATTGTCTTAATTGTATTGAGTATTGGTGTCCATGTAAATGTACTCAGTGCCGTCCCAAACCTAGCCTTGTTTTAACCAAGTTCCTTGTTCAGACATCTTTAGGACGTCTATTAGACTTCTTTTGCTTGCAAGGACTACAGCATTTAACGTCTCACCACATCTGACTTTTACCCTTGCTAACAAATATCTCAAAAGAAGTCGAACTGATGTACCTTCAAACTCCTTATGTCCTCAATCCGTACCACAAACTCGTCCCTCTCTCTGAAAATGCCTTCGCCTCCACTCTCGCTCTCATCCTCATCCGTCTCTCCAACAATAGCAGCACCGCTTTGTTTCTGTGCCAAGTGCAATGGTAGAATTTGAGGTGCAGGACGCTCTTCTGGGGATTCAGGCTCTGGAACTGACTCCTGGACCGGAGGTGGACTAGGCGAAGGTGGGTTGGAGGAAAGGTGGGGTTCTGCGGGAGGAGGAGGTAGAGGAGACGGGACAGGCACAGACGGAGCCACAGGACTACGTGAAGGTGAAGACTGTTGTGGTGGTGATTTCTGAGAAGGAGAAGGATTTTCCTCCTGTGGAGGGACAGGGGACGGAAGTGGGAGTGGAGGAAGCGGTGATGCCGAAGAGGCAGATGATGGAGCAGGAGATGAAACTGGCAGGAGTGAAGATGGAGCTTGGACTTCGATGGCTTCTTTAGGGGAGTCTGCAAGAGAGGAGAGTACTGTTTAAATTTAAACCCAATAAATGCACAATATGAAATGTAAATTACATAAAATTTTCAAGAAATCAACAGCAGTGTCAATGCCCGATTATGCATGGGAGGTTAACCGGTTTCAAGGATTACCGTGGTTTGGAAAAGGTTTTAAAGCTAACATTTTCTGTTATACAGTGCCTAAGATACATTTTGCTCTTTTATGCGTTTCTTATTTATATTTTATTTCATTTTATAGGACTACAGGAGAAAAGGACCTTCCACATCATAAGCTACTGGTCAGCCACCGATTCAGGAAACATTTTAAAAAACAAATCACTTATAAAAAACATGCAAGCATGCTCTAGTCATGAACAGTGGCTTTACTTTATACACAAAGAAAAGAAAGGTATCCAAAAGATGCCTTTTCAAGTTGTAAAGACATCTGTGTTTTTGAAACTAATGAAGATTACAGTAGTCAATCATTTATTTCAATTATTTAGCCTGACATGTTTCGAAATATTTTAAATGGAACAAAATATGTTGTACTTGAACTTATAGAGCAGTACTTATCACAATACTTTGAAACGGTGATATTTTTATCCAAGGTTTTCATACTGTCAAAATCTTATACGGACCCATGCCTATGCTCGATTTTGACAAAGTAGGGATGTAAAAATTCACAGCGAGTCCATTGAAAATGTATTAAAATGTTACAACTCAAATAAATTGGGATGTTGAATCACGATATCAGTTTTGAACTGCAGGGACCATTGTGTTTCCTGCAAACATGTGCAATATCGCTGAGCAAACCAATAGTTGCAAGTGATTGCGAGTGTGGGTGTTGATATTGAGGAAGCTCCATTCCTTATTCAAATCAGAAGAGTGCTGGTCCACGGAAGCCAAATGTCTAACCGTTTCATCAAACAGGAATGTTCTTTGTTTAATGTCATAGATATAATAAGATTTAGAGCGTCACACTGGAGCAGGTGGGCAGCACGATCGCCTCACAGCAAGAAGGTCACTAGTTTGAGCCCCTGCTGGGTCAGTTGGCATTTCTGTGTGGAGTTTGCATGTTCTCCCCGTGTTGGTGTGGGTTTCCTCCGGGTGCTCCGGTTTTTACCACATTCCAAAGACACTATAGGTGAATTGAATAAGCTAAATTTTACGTAGTGTATTTGTGAGAATGAGTGTGTATGGATTTTTTCCAGTACTGGGTTGCAGCTGCAAGGGCATCTGCTGCGTAAAACATATGCTGGATAAGTTGGCGGTTCTTTCCGCCGTGGCGACCACTTATGAATAAAGGGACTAACCCAAAAGAAAATAAATGAATAAGTGTGTGTGTGAAGCATAAGTGTGTGATGGTGTTTCTGAAGTCATCCTAGTTTTAAAACAAGTGACCCTCACCTCCAACTTTGGAGACAGTCAGAAGCTCCATATCTGGGACTTTCTCCTCCTTGTCTTGTTTCTCTTCCTCATCTATATCATCCTTTTCTTTGTCTTCCATGTCTTCTTCCTCCTCTTCACTTTGTATTCTTGCAGGCTCAATAGAGTGGCTATGGGAATGTAAGGGCTGGTGTTGATGTACTGATTGTTGAGGGCTGAGGGATGGTGGCTGCTGTGTTGGTGTCAGTGGTTCAGGAGCAGGTGGAGGAGGTGGGGGTGGAAGTGATGGAGGCTGCATTGTGGAGGTGAGTTGAGGAGTGTCATAAAGGGCTGAGATTGCTGAGGAGATGCTCTTTTGAAGGTCCTGGTTCTTCCCAACAGAGTCCTCTTCGTCTGATGAGAATGAGGGCAAAGTTTCAAGGTTTCTTTTGAGCTCCTCATCCAATCGCTTGCATGGGCTTGGACAGCCACCCAAAGACAGTCCTCCATCACTTTCACCATCTCCGTATCCAGACACAGCTGCAGCAGCAGGTGGGGGTGGTGGTTGAGGGGATAATGGGCGAATGCCTCCACTTTTCCCAGGAGATGCATCATCATTTCCAGCACTGTCCGCTGAGCCTGTTGACATTCCTGATGGCCTTTTTCCAGACTTAAGAAAATCTAGAAATGAGGCAACAAAGCCAGTCTTCTCTGACTCTTTCTCGTCCATCTAAATATAAAGAGACAAAATTTATAATCTGATAGAAATGTACAAATTTGCTAACAGCCCACCCTGATGTAAATTCTACAATGCATTATCATACCTCTTGGGATTTTGACTTCTTATCTTGAGGTCTGTTCATGTCAGGCATTCCAGGTGTCCCAGGGCTCAATCCCAAAGATGGCGCAGAACCAAGGGAACCATCTGAGAGAGCCGGGTCAGTGCCTGACAAAGAGTCTGTCCGTAACAAGGCATCAGATGATGACAAGGTTCCAACTGGAAGTTTAATCTAACAGAGAGAGACAAGATAGTTTAGAAAAAATTCTGCTGTAAAGCAATTCATATAGAGGCAATTTCATGTCATTATATGTAGGGTAAAACTAATTATTGTATTGTTGTAAATTATTGTATTAATGATTGATGACTAACACGGCACCAATATGTTGCACATCTCTAAATGTCAAAACTATTTACATAAGTAACAGTATACATAAACGATTTAACAATTTACCTTGATGGGTTTGATTGGCTCCTGGTGCTGTGGCTGCTGCTGTGATTGGTGATGCATTTGCTGCTGCATGTGCTGCTGATACATCTGATTTGGATCTTTATTGGCTATCTCCATGTCCATCATAGATTCATCCCGTCTACCTCTGCCTCTGCCTCTTCCTCTGCCTCTACCTCTTTCAGGAACATATCCTGTTCCATACTCTCCTATCATAGTTCTAGGTTCTGGCAATGGGCGTATGCGTGGTCGTCCACGTGGCCTTGGAGGTCCTTCTCGTTTAGGCTTTGTGGGCTTCCTGCCTCGTTTCTTCGGCCCATCCTGTGGCAACAACTGAGGAGGGGGACCAAGGGATGGGTATCCAAAATCTAGATCACCCATTAAAGGGCTTAAAGTTCCCCCTCCCACTCCACTTGATTTGCGACAACTAGACACAAGGTCTGGTATCAGATCAGGAAGTCGGCTTCGGCTGTTGAGGCGAATATCAGCCGGGACATCAGCCTTATCCTCATCATCCTCAAATTCATACTCCTGTGCATAGCTTTTCTTGGGCAAGGAGTTAGGATCAGGTCTTTCCTTTAAAAGATGGAAGGAACTGGACTTCAGGAGCTTCTTTGGGCGAGAGGAACAAAAGATTGGAGAGGTAAGACCCCCGGATCCAGACCCAGATCCCCCAGTACCTCCTATTTTGGCTCCAGATCCTTCCCCAACAGTTCCAGTTGTACCCATTCCAAGACTGGCTGGTTGAGATTGGATCAAACCAAGCTGCTCTGTGTTGACTGTAGATGGGAGCTCATGAGTCTTCAAGGAGTCAAGATCCAAATGCATGGTTCCATTGTCAGGTTCTGAAAGATCATGGCAATACTGCCCATAGCCCTGGTCACTGTGATGGCCAAGCATATCATAACTTGGACCTGTATTGTCTCCGCCTCCAGGTGTTGTTTTAATTCCTTCCATTCCCTCCTGCACTGTTTGTCCAGCTGTAACTCCATCTTGGCCCTGCCCTGGACCTCCTGAGCAAGTGGATTTGTAGTCCTCTGGGCAGAACATATCTTCCATTCCAGGAAAGAATGAACGGTCTTCATCTGGGAGAAGAGAATCAGGAAAGCAGATGGATGTTAAAGGAACAAACCTCTGGCTCTGTTGGCTTTGATTTTGGTTTGATTTTACTGCTGGATTTCTGGTGTCAAAGTGGGGCTCTCCTTGATGCTGGTCAAGTGGAGCTTGAGGAATCTGGGAGTCATGAGAGGGATGAGATTGCTCTTGTTGCTGAGAAGCTGCAGAGGAGGCTTGTGAAGGAAGATGATGATGACTCTGCTGATTAGGGTGTGAGGGGAGAGGATGTTGATGGTGGGAGTTAGGATGTTGAGGACCTTGTGAAGTTTGCTGCTGTTGGTGGTGATGGTGTGATAGGTGGTGTCCATGAGAAGTTGTTGATAAACTCATGTCTGCCTCAGGAAGATACGGGTGTAACTCCGAGGCATGGTGCTGTGATTGGTGGTGAGAAGAAAGTCTTTGTTGTTCCTGTGACTGGCGCCTTTCCACACTTCCTGCTGCTGCTCCAGAATTCCCTCGGTTTCCTTCACCTCCTGTCCTCTCATCAACCATTGCACCTTCTTGGCTTGATGTCCGAGAAAGGGAATGCTCCAGCATGTCAAGTGAAGACACGGTGTTAGACTTAGGGCGGCTCTGGTCTTGCTGCTGGGAAGTATGACCATAATGACCAGCTGCTTCCAAAGCTTGGGACTGAAGCTGAAGCTGGAGTTGTGAGGTCTGGGGCTGGGAATGGGTCTCTGCAGACACAACTCCCCCAGTAGCTTCCATAAGAGACTGCTGGCTTACAGAATGTTGCTGTTGCTGAGGGTCTATTTTGCTGCGGGTATGGGACAGCACAGACTGCAGCAAATGAGAAGACTGGCGAGACTGATCAGTGGGAGAGTCCATAAGTGACTGTGACTGAGAGTGATGCTGTTGTTGCTGCGGTTGTTGTTGTTGATGTTGTTGGGGATGAGACTGATGATGCTGAGTTTGCTGTTGATGCGTTTGTTGATGCTGATGGTGATGTTGCTGCACATCAGGTGTCTTACGCATGTAAGCCATATCTCCTGAATCTTGGGTCTTTTTCTGAAGATCCATGTGTGTGTGAGAGTGTAGGTGTGAATGCGTGGGTGTATGTGGAGTGTGTTGATGGTGGGAGGTGGAGTGTTGAGGAATGGAGTGTTGGGAATATGGGTCACCACGCCCATAATGCACCACTGATCCCAGAGAATCATGATGATGATGAGGATGGGAATGTGTTTGCTCTGAACTTGCTCGTCCTCCATCACTTACAGTTCTGTTGCTCTTCTGCTGTGATTGTTGTTGATGTTGCTGTTTATGCTGCTGTTGCTGCTGCTGATGTTGTTGTTGCTGTTGTTGTTGGTGCTGCTGCTGCTGTTTTTTTAGGGACATTTCCAATTGACTGTCCAGTCCAGCTCCACTCCCTGTGCCAGAGACGGCAGCATTAGAGGTTGCACTATGTGTTCGAATAACACTCTGTAGGTGGTATCTCTCTTCTGAGCTCTTGCTCATCTCATAAGCAAGCCCCTTATTTCCATCCTGAGCTGGAAGGCCTGGAGGCTGCTGGGTGGGCTGTGAAGGATGATGGGTTTGAGCAGGATGGTGATGGGATACTTGAGGAGCAGGACTCTGGGCTTGAAGAAGGTGCTGAATGAGGAAATCATCATCAACGTCATCGTCCTGTTGTGGTCTAGACTCTGTTACACCAAGTATGCTGTTATCAGACTTTGTTTTGGGAGGAGCAGAGGAGTGGTAAGGTTGTGATCTAGGTCCTCTTGTGTCTTGGTACCCTTGTGGAGAAGGTAGAAATGAAGGTGAGAGAACAGAAGACAGATATTTGTTGGATCCTGTTCCAACAGGTGACTGAACAGGTCGTGAAGGTGCTGGAGAATGTAGACCAGGGCGGATGATTCCCGAATTGCCAGATGGAGAAGGACTGGAATCAGGCATGTGGTAGGATCCACCACCTCCTCCACCTCCCACACTACTGTTGCCTCCAGTCCCTGTACTGCCTCCGCTGCTACTGCCACCAGTTGTTCCACCACTTGCACCTGACCTAAGAAGGGCAGGAGAGTGTCCTGACGCACCATAGCCCATTGATGGACTTCCAGCACCTCCTAAGGATGGTGGCAGAGACCCATAACCTGAATCTGATCCATATACTGATTCTGTTGAAAATGACTGACTTCCCATATTCCCATACCCTTTAGCAACTCCAGAGGTCCTAGCTGAAGGAAGATCATGAGCCTGTGGAGAACTGAATCCCCCATATGACTGGGAAAGGTGTGATGGAGGAGGCTGACTTGGAGAGAAAGATTGCGGTTGTGGTTGTGGAGGTGTCTGGCCTGTTAGACCACCTGATGACTTGACTGGAGCCACTGGGGATCCATAACCAGAGAGGCACGACTTGGGAAGGGTTTGCTGGGAGGAGTTAGAGGAGTTTTGTGGGGGCTGGGAATGTGACTGTGGTGGTGGGGGTACAGACTGTGTTGGTGGCTGTTGGCGAGAAGATGCAGTGGCAGAAGTGGAGGTTGGAATGGAATTAGACTGACGAGCACTAGCAGACGCAGAGGAGGATGAAGAAGATGAAGATGAGGATGAAGCAGAAGAGGCAGAGGGTGGTGTGTGAGGGGTTCTAGAAGAGGATGCAGATCCAGAAGAAGAGTAACCACTACTGGAACTGCTCTTTGTCCCCTTTCCTGTCCCACCAGTGGATGAGGATGATGAGGACCCATAGGATGGCTGTGTTATCGGTCTGTACTGTTCAGTCCTAGGTGAGGGTTTATGGTCTGAGGAGGGACTGTGTTCACCTAGTGGACTGCAAGAGAGACCAGCATGGCGAGTGTGAGTGGCTTGCTGATATCCTGACACCCCACAGCTAAGGTAGTGCTGGAGAGGGTGAGGTGTAGATGAGGGGGCTTGTGCTGGAGAGGGACGCTGGTAGTGTTTTATTACACTGTCCTGTCTTGGTACTGTCCGCTCTTGGGATGTTGGCTGAGGTGGTGCAGGGGTCGAGGAAAATACAGAGGCACTGTAAAGCTGGGAGGACTGATCTTGAAGCTGGGAGGACAACAAGTTAAACTGATGAGACGGTATATGGCGGGCAGAAACTGATGCTGCAGATGAAGCTTGAGCAGATGTGACTCCACCCCCAGTTGGATCATGACTTCCACGGTAAGCCGCAGCTGCACCCTGTGATGACAACAGGCGATCAAATCCCAGGCTTGACTGAGAAGGCGTCTTGATGTGGAGTAATGGATCATGGGGTGACAGGAGGCCATTGGAGGTGGGGCTGAAAGTAGGTGTGTCCTGTAAGGACAATGAGGAGGTCACACCAGGAAAAGACCTCCCTGAGAATGATGCTGGGTGCTGATAGGCAGACAAAGCAGAAGAGGATGGAAAGGATCCAGATCCAGGAAGGGCACCAGAGATGAACAGCTCTGCGGGGGCAGGTGTGTGCATGGCTAAAATGTGGAGAAAGACACAAAGATAAAAGCTTAGGCCGAGAAAATACAATAAATACAAAAGTAATAATTAAAAATCCCTAAAGACAAGGCAGGCTTCAAACAGCTGCGCCCAATGAGTTATTAAAGAGCCAATTAATATCTTTTACTAAGTGGCTTGCAAGTTGTTTCTATGGCAACAGTGCTAACGGTGCTAGTTGTCTGCACTTACAGTTTACCAGCATTTACACCAGGAACCAAACAGTCACCGCATTATTTATCACATTTATCAATTTTTTTTTTTTTTGTCATTCATTATTCAAATACAACAAGCTTAATCAAAGCTCATACAACTTACCAGTCTGCCATGATGGAGTGCGAAACTGAGATAGGAGCGACGAGGCTGAAGGAGGTGGCTGTGGACCCCGAGATTCTAGGGCAGATATAAGGTTCATAACCGATGGATCTGGGCCTGAAGGACTTGCGTGGTGCAGCCCAGCATCAAAAAGTCCAGACAGACCTAAGAAACACACATTGAAAAACACATAAATTATGAGCTCATTTCGGTAAATTCTGTATTAATCCAACACAAACATATCACGTCCATAAGTAAATTCCAAAAACTTGGACCTAGTACCAAGTCAATATTACAATAAAAATTAAAATGCAATACATACCTTCTATAATATCAGTACGATGCAGAGTACAAACTAAATTTACTATCTGTGTGTATTGATAAATGGCAAACAATATTCGTCAAATGCACATCCAGGCAGGTATTGATGTAGACAGTCAATTAGGTTAATGAAAAGATAAACAGACCTGCTTATCAGTCAAACAGAATGTATTCCCTGTCTATTTATAAGGGATGGGTACCGAAGCTCTGTACTTTATCGGTATCAGTGCTAAAATATAAAAGACCGAAGTATCGATAAGCTCTGACGTTAACGGTTCTGCCATCGGTACTGGAAAATGATTGCAGAAAAAACATATACTTACAAAAGCATAATCTAACTGACCAACCTTTTCTGATTTGCGATATTTGATATTAGTTGGCGATCGCACATGAGAAATGCTCGTGTTTCCGCCCAACAGAGAGCACGTCGAGTTTAAAAGTTTTCACTGTTCGCGGCAGTGCGCGCGCACTTATCAGAGGCTCGCGCTAGCGCACAAACATAGCTCGCGACACTCGCACAGAGACGCTTAATAAATAAATAGAGTGGCGGAGAGGACCAAACGTTTAAGGGGTTGTATTTCCTGAGTAGACACCGACAATGCTCATTGCAACAATCGCAACAACTTGTTTTCTTGAGCGGAAACGCAAGCAAAATGGCTAAGCATCTTTCTATGTATTAACTGCAGAAAGACAAATGAAAAGTTTTCTACTGCCTAGCTACTAACGGTACATTATCCACATCCTTATGCGAGCAGTCAATCACATAAGGTCTATCTAAATTAGTATAATATTAATAGTATAATAAACACACACATTCGGTTACATTAAAAACAGTATTTTTTTTCTGCAGTAGCCTAAATAAATCTTAAACATTAAAAAAGCTTTTACTTCTCTGTATTAGAGCTGCACAATCAATCGTGAAAAGACCTCGATTCGATCCCCGAGACAATCTTAATTTAGCATTTCTACGATTCTGCCAATCATAGTTTCAAGTTAGGAGAGAAGCGAAGGCGGCCGCACAAGTCTTTTTGTTGTTTTACATACAATGCTCAGCAACGTGGACACCTCTAAATGGTGTTGAAAGACACACATACTGTATTTATAAGGTATAATTCACCCAAAAATGTCATTTCTGTTTTCATGTAATGATGTATTTGCGGCCGCAAAAACACACGTGACGTGAGCTGACTGTGAGCTGTTACCTCAGAGAGGGAAGGCGCACGCCTGTGAATGATGCCTACTTTAGTGAACAGAACTTGCATAGGCTGTGAATAAGAGCTAATGAAGTTGTAAATGACATTCAGTTTGTGGCACAGAGCGATCGTTTGGGAGCCGCGCGGGAAGTATGAACCTCTCTGTGAAAAATGAAACCGAAAGCGCACATCATTTAATTGATCATATCGCATTTTACATTAATGATTACGACAAACAAGCATATGATATGTTTTTCTGTCATAGCGAACACAGAGTGTTGTGCATGATAATAAATGTTTAACAGCGTCAGTATAACTCTAGCCTATATAATGTTAAATATAATGCAGGAGGGAATCTGATAATGACAAAGGTTGGATTTTACCAGTAGAAAAACATGGTCTATTAATGCTGTCGATGAAAGATCGCAAGCATATGTCTCAAACATAATAATTCAACATCAGAATTATGAATTATTCTGAAACCACAATAATAATAGCCTCCTCATATTAACCATTATTTTACATCTACAGAATCGTGAGAAAATTGTGATCTTTATTTTAAGCAAAACAATCGCGATTCTCATTTTAGCCAGAATCGTGCAGCTCTACTCTGTATTTACAAATAAAGCCAGTGAATAGCCTAATAATAAACTATATAGGGTCATCTGAGGATATCTAGCTGATTATTAAACTGCATTTTGCAACTCAAAGAGAACTGCAGGGTTCGAGAAAGAACCCGCCTTCCGCCAGAAAAGGCAAACATGTTGATTTTTCTCCAGAAGAATGATTGAAAACTGAGTCATTTTCCTTCAAACCATTTCACAGGAAAATTTATTGATTTGTTTTACAATTATTAAAAACTTAATAATAAAATAAAGTGTTGTTAATTCTGTTAATTTTTTTTCGTTAAAAAAAGTACTACAAAAAGTACCGATAAGAGAACCGTTAAAGTACCGAACCGATAAGTGGTATTGATAAAAGTAGTAGTACCGTTAAAACCTTAATGATACCCATCCCTGTTATTTATATATTACTTTTAATAATAACAACAACACAGACTTCCAAATATTAAGTAGTTTTCTATTACATGAGATAATTCCAATTTTTGACCACTTAACTGAATAACTCATACTCTTATGCAACACTTCCAACTAGGGCTGTGCAATTAATCGCAATCGCAAAAGAAATTGCGATTTAAGCACATGCAATTTCTAAATCGCGTAACGCTGCAATTTTATCTATTAATTTATTTAGATTTTTATTCACATTCGTGTGCGCATGGTTTTAATATGTTAACCAATCAGAGCTGACGCAGCACACCGGGCAATTACAGCTAAGCTGAGCGGGAGAAAGATGTTAACCAATCAGAGCTCACTCTGCGCACGACGAAGTTGAGCGGGAGAAGCGAATAGGTGGTTTTGATTGACGTTAGTTTTTATTTATTGTTCTGACTGGAATTGAGGTTAGTTCATCTTTATTTCTTCATGTTGTCTGTTTTTAACACAATTTATTAGTTTTGTTTATCAAGCAGTTAGTACTACTGTGTACAGTATGTGCTTAACTAGAGCTGAGGTTAGTTCATCTTCACTTATTTTTATGTTGTCTGTTTTAAAGACATTTTTAATACAGTTTTATTTATTAAACTTAATACTATGTTGTCATTGTGAAATGTTTTGTTATGCACTTCTTGTGCACTGAATACATTTAGAATGTGTGTATGTAGCGCGTTTGAAAAAGCAAAAACAGTTGCCAAAAATCGCAAATAAAATAGCAATCGCAATATTCGTTCCAAAAATCGCAATATGGTAATTTTGGCCATATTGCACAGCCCTTTCAATTCTATTCTTTGTTATGTTTAATGTTTAAATACTTTTTATTACATCTTTTCATTAACCTCTTAAATACATGAATATTAATTATCTAAATTATTGCCCTGGAACATTTGGCTGGTATTGACTATTAAACTGATATTGTGTGCTACAAGCCCGCTCATGTCTTTTTACGTCCTGAGCTGCAAATCAATCATGGTAGTCAAGGAAGAGATCATGTGATAAGCTCTATAATAAAGGCTACTATTGGGAACACTGAGCTTCAAAACCTCAGGAATGCAGTGCACCAAGCAAGAGTACACACATCGCAATCTCGGAAAATTAACTACAAATTGTTCCTCTGGTCAATATATGCAAGTATACATCAACCACTATTTCAGTAAAGGATCAGTATCATAAATAAAAATGACAAATTCCGCAAGTGCTTTGGTGCTATACATCAACATGACACAATTAACCCAAACCAGATGTTTGAATGTAAAGTCGAAGTAGTGTCTCTCACCCAGGCTCCTTCCAGCTGCACCCCAAGCCCCACCCTGGCCAGATCCTGCAGGATGGTGATTGGTGGCATAACCCTGCAGGGGATGGGGAGTGGCATAGGCTTGTCGATGAAGAAGTTCAGACTCCGGATGTGATGATCTAGAGCTGCCGTACACCAAGCTGACAAGAACAGATATCACCGCTGAAGTTAGCATTAATAATCAATGATGCTTGAAGCAAGTGTTAAAACACAATCATTAAACAGCAACAGTCTGCCTAAGGCGATCTCTCTGTACAGTATGTGAGAAGGTTTTCATTCATACATTCATTTTCTTATAGGCTTAGTCCCTTTATTAATCTGGGGTCGCCACAGTGGAATGAACCACCAACTTATCCAGCATGTTTTACGCAGAGAATACCCTTTCAGCTGCAACCCATCACTGGGAAACATCCATACACACTCATTCACACACATACACTACAGATAATTTAGCTTTCCCTATTCACTTATACTGCATGTCTTTGGACTTGTGGGGGAAATATTGTATTGAACAATATTGAGGAGGCATTATTAGGAGTATGGTTTATACTGGTGCATGTAGTCTCCATGAATCAAAACAGAACATTCTTATAAAGTTTTATATAATGATTATTATTATTATGTGTATTTTCAGTGATATTTACTTCTTTAAGAATGTGTTGTGAAGGGGGCGGGACAACCTGTCACTCACAAGACATCCACCAATAGCAAATCACAATCATGAAATCAGTTCCCAAAGAACACAAGTTCTAAATTTTTTTATGTTTAAAGGGGTGGTCCAGAGGTGACACCAGCAAGAAGGTCGTTGGTTCGAGCCTTGGCTGGGTCAGCTGGCATTTCTGTGTGGAGTTTGCATGTTGTCCCTGTGGTTGCGTGGGTTTCCTCTGGGTGCTCCGGTTTCCCCCACAGACCAAAGACATGTGGTACAGGTGAATTGTGTAGGCTAAATTGTTCGTAGTGTATGTGTGAATGAGTGTGTATGGATGTTTCCCAGCGATGGGTTGTGGCTGGAAGGGCATCCGCTGCGTAAAACAAATGCTGGATAAGTTGGCGGTTCATTCCGCTGTGGCGACCCTGGATTAATAAACTGACAAAGCCGAAAAGAAAATGAAAAGAAATGGGTGGTCCAGAGTGTAAGGCTTGGTTGTGTTTATAAGATGCAATCATATATCTTACTTTGATTATATACAGCTACTCAGCTAACATGAAAAGGTCCTCGGTTTCCTAGGTCCTCCAAAAGCCCGCTCTCAAGAGGCTCTGATTGGTCAGCTAACATAATGGCAGAGTCACGCCTCTACTAACACAGGCTTTGTCTATGCTGTGTAAATTCTGTCAGTCAGTGTAACTGTAAATGACCTTTGTCAAATGCTAGCTATATAATTTGATAATTCTCTGGAACATAATTAAATTAAACTGTAAGCACTTCTGTCTTTGTGTCGTGTCCTTTGGAAGCCCAAATACAGAAACAGAAGAAGCTCTGTGGAAATAGCAGCATTGGGACTCCATTTTAGCTTTGTCTGCTAAAACTTTACAGCACCTCTGGCCACACCCCTTCGCTGCGTGGGGTGTATGCGTGTAACCTGAAGGGTTTATGACATCATTAACCAGGATGTATTTTTTTGTAGTGCCCAAACTTCGTTCGCTGTATGCTTTGCTAAGCTAACTCTGTAAAAGCCAACGTCTCCCTTTCCATTAAACCGGAAGCGTCTAACATTCAGAGATGTTTATGTTCACACATCAACTAAAGTTTGAAACATATCATAGTGGACCACCCCTTTAAGAATGATTTACTTATATACATGTCAAAATTCAGGAACAACACTATCTAAGTTTTCATAAAGTCTAATGCACATTTAAAGTTTTATAGCTCCTAATAAGCAATTACTAAGTTATTAAACGAAGATTACTGTATAATGAATAGGGGTTAATGCATGTAACATTAAAGGGGTGTCCACTACGATATCATATTTTAAACTTTAGCTGATGTGTAATGTAGCTGTGTGAACATAAACAGCATCTGTAAATGTAAGACGCTTAATGCAAAGGAAGACATTGGCTTTTACAGAGTCAGCTTAGCAAAGCTTACAGCGAATGAAGTTTGGAGACTACAAAAAAATACATCCTGGTTAATGATGTCATAAACCCTTCAAGCATACACCCTGTGCAGCAAAGAGGGATTTTTGGTCGTTTTCATGTTAGTAGAGTAGCTGGATATAATTAAAGTAAGATATATAAAAAAATACAGTGATTTTTCATAAATGAAGCATGAGCACACATTACTCTACACTCTATAAACACAATCAAGCTTAAAAATACACTCTGGACCACCCCTTTAAAAAACCTGACTATCTGTGTCAAAAAAATTCGACTAAATACATTATGCCATTACATTCAACTGAACTACTAAAAAATTACATTTATTAAGATTTAATTGTTCAATCATTAATTTCTTTTCGGCTTGGTCCCTTTAATAATCGCCAAAGCGGAATGAACCGCCAACTTATCCAGCATATGTTTTACGCAGCGGATGCCCTTCCAGCTGCAGCCCATCTCTGGGAAACATCCATTTACACTCATACACTACGAACAATTTAGCTTACCCAATTAATGTCTTTGGACTTGTGGGGGAAACCGGAGCACCCGGAGGAAACCCATGCGACCACGCGGAGAACACAAGATTTATTTATTGTTTTGAGTTAAAATGTTCAGATTTGAAAAACAATAGTTATTTACCTTTCAATGTAATGTTAAGAACTGGCGTCTAAATTCAGTGTGGAAATTTATTTATGGTTAGCTTTTGAAATAGATAGTAAATGAATAGATCGCCTTAATATTTAATATTAAAAGAACGACATAATTGATCCTTATCAATCAAAGTGGCAATTCGTTAAGAAATGTATACGCTTTCACTTCTCAGATATTAACAGTTCAACACACTTGGAAAGCATTTTTTAAATATTAAATTTCTACTTTAAAACAGTGATGCTTAAACTAGGGCCCCTGTGGGTCAAAGTTGGCCCATGGTAACCTTTGATTTGCCCCCCCATCCCATCTGAGAAGAGAGGGAGAACGATGGGAATGATTATAGATTGTCATTTCAGATATAATGTTTTGTGTGTTTTATTGTTAAGCTACTAAAAAGCCTAACTAAAATTAAATGTCTCAATGTAAATGGTGTAATCAGATATTAAATTTGCATACTGTCAGGCAATGGACAGAAGAAAATGCAGAAAATGTGGTGAGCAACACAAAGCAAAGGCAGATTCTGCTTGACTAGTTTATTAAGCATTGAACGCCACTTGTGTGATAAATGTGATTATGTTTATATTGTAATGAATTATAATTAATTAACTAAGTTATTAACTAATACAATTCAAAGTAATGTTTACCATTTATTTATAAATATTAGGAAATTAATTAGGAAATTAACCATGGCAACTTTAATGTATTTGTTGTAATGTAATGTTGGGATAGTTATTTTCAGCCCACAGCTCTCAATGATTTTTGTTTTTTGGCCCTTTATACTACAAAGTTTGGCCATCCCTGCTTTAAAATAAATAAATAAAAATTTTATGATAACAAATTAATCCTGAACATTTACCTCTAGTGGTAATACTGTATAATTTATTTACAGATGCAAATAAAATGTAATTGTTATATAATTAAATTATATAATTAAGTTGTTGTTTTTAATTATATTGAATTATTATTAATATTAATTATCACTACTACTATTAGTATTGTTATTTATCTTTCCCATCACTAATCTTTCCTGCTATGTGTGTAGTGCTGATTGCTTTGACTGTCCTATTCAAAACAATCATGCTAATTAAAACTCTAAAACGTAAATTATTCAAAAACAATTGAGCGAAAAATAAATTGTGCATTTATTAATCAAAAAACAATTATTCTAATAAGTTTGCAATGATCGGTTAACTGAAATCCACGTCCTAATCTATCAGTAAGCATAGCATTGTTGGCTAACTCGTTAGCAAAAGCAGCGCAGGTCGCTCCCATCTTCAGTAGAACATGCGCGAGAGCTAGCTTAGGCAAATCAACAACTGAAACGATTGAAACTGATTTATTTTATCTAGCCTAGAGTATCAAATACATACACTTTATATAATTTCTAGCTGAAACGAGTAGCAGGCCCACATGCGACAATAGCATGATGGGGTTAGCTAACGTCAGCTGAATGGGAGGTTTAACTGTAGCCCCTCATCACCAGAGGCCGCGTAGCATTGTTTGCACGATTTATACAAGAACTGGGCTTTATTAAACGCTATTTTGAAACAGTATTGCACGAACTTACACGTGTATTTCTAATGTAAATGTTATATTTAATTCTGATGCGACGTATGCGTAATTAATGTAAACTATTGCGATTAAAAGTAAGCTGCAGCATCTTCTTATTAGCGATCTCGATTTCTCTGCGTTTTCTCAACAGGCTTGTCCCGAGCCCCTCATTCATTGGGGATGCTAAATGAATCTACGTGGGGATCTGTAATAAAATCGTGCGAGCAGACTTCACCCCGCCCCCCACCTTTTTCTTCCCTCTCCTCCCCAAACCGCACATTAGTCCATCAATCACACTTGAATTTCCAAAGCTGCAATCCCTCGCTTATTTGAATAACAATAGCTACACTAATACCTTATGACATCCTACGCAAATGCATCGTCAGAGTCAGATGCAAATGCGCGAGTTTTTCACACGAGTCTGTTTTGTCCCGAGCAGCGGACACCACCACCACCATCACCATCATCATTCTGTGTGTTTTCAGCATGGCTGCATGCTTACCTTGCTTTGGCTGATCTCTCGTAGCTCCATCCGGCTCCTGCGCCCAAATCACCGAAGCCAGCTCCCGGGTAATTTCTATCCATCGCTTCGCAGTACGCGCGGCTGGGACGCGAGCAAACGGTTTCGGTGCAAAACTATTCTTTTGCACAGCAGTATCGCGGTCCTGTTGTCAGTTTTTAATCATGGTGAGAGACGACTAAGTCCATAAGAGTGAAAAATAGCATATTGAAAAGGGAGAGGGAAATGGAGGGGAGGAGATGAGTGCGTGATAGAGGGGGTGTTCACCGACCACCTCCAAAGAAATAACTCACCTCCTTTTCAGCCCTTTCTCATTTAAAATCGCATCAAGTAATGCCATGCTCCTGCGAATAATTCGGTTTGACCTGGTTACCGTCAGATTTTCTGATGGACGCGTATGACCGTATACGTCCTTTCCCTTGTTTCTCCTCCCCTTTCTCCACTTACTTTACTTGTATGAAATATGCATCGACCGAGTGAGGGCCGTCGGCCGTTAAACAACTTCTACATTACGCATTCAATGATATTGCGAACGAATATCAAACGTAATGTTGAAAATCCACCCACAATCAGTGTTGTTGCGAGCTAGCAGCGCGCGCTAGCCCTGTCGACGCATCAAAATAAGATGGTGTTTCTGCTGTATTTTTGGTCGATCTCGTTTGTTTCCCTTCACGCGTTAAAGCTCGCGTAAGACCGAACGATTTCCAAAACACACGCTATACGCAAACACCGCTTGAGCGTCGAGCTCGAGGCCTCCTTTTTCATAATATTAGTCATTTTCCCTCGAAGACGCCATTTTTGAAGGCGGCTGTTTCTCTCCCTTCTCCCTCCCCTCTGTCTCTCTCATATTGGAGGAGCTCACGCGTAGTCTAGTCCACCTCACCTCCGCCTCCCTCGGCCTGCACGGCAGCCACTAGCAGAAGCTATTCCAGGAACACACACACACTCACTCTGCTCTTCTTATTCAACCAAAATGGTCAGAGCCCAGAGAAGGGGGAGACACTGGCCTTCAGCGTTCAGGATTCATTGTGTTTCTGTGGTAAACGCGACCCCCACGCACCTATGACAATGACCGTGAACTGTGATAAAACAGTTAGCATGTTTATCTGCCTGCTTCTAGATGTAGAATAAACACATTACATTATAATAATACAGTTATACCAACAGCATGAGCAGTGCTAAATCTGCTAATTCACTGTTTGAGGGTTATATAAGCCACTGTAGTTATGTTTAGTCATAGTAACAGTTCATGTTAAGTGGGTGTAGATATA
>CAIGQQ010028817.1:32341-46194 GCA_903798035.1 Danio albolineatus | reverse complement strand
TAATAACCTCACCCTAAAGGACCAATAACCTCACCCTAAAGGACTAACAACCTCACCCTAAAGGACTGATAACCCCGCCCTAAACAACTCATAACCCCGTCCTAAAGGACTAATAACCTCACCCTAAAGGACTGATAACCCCACCCTAAAGAACTGATAACCCCGTCCTAAAGGACTAATAACCTCACCCTAAAGGACTAATAACCTCACCCAAAGCGACTAATAACCTCACCCTAAAGGACTAATAACCTCACCCAAAGCGACTAATAACCTCACCCTAAAGGACTAAGAACCTCACCCTAAAGAACTGATAACCCCGTCCTAAAGGACTAATAACCTCAAACAAAGGGACTAAAAACCTCACTCTAAAGGACTAATAACCCGCCCTAAAGTACTGATAACCTCGTCCTAAAGGACTTATAACCCCACCCTAAAGAACTGATAACCCCGTCCTAAAGGACTGATAACCCCACCCTAAAGAACTGATAACCCCGTCCTAAAGGACTAATAACCTCACCCTAAAGGACTGATAACCCCGCCCTAAAGCACTGATAGCCCCGCCCTAAACGACTGATAACCTCACCCTAAAGGACTGATAACCTCGTCCTAAAGAACTGATAACCCCGTCTTAAAGGACTGATAACCTCATCCTGAAGGACTGATAACCTCATCCTGAAGGACTGATAACCTCGTCCTAAAGAACTGATAACCCCGTCTTAAAGGACTAATAACCTCATCCTGAAGGACTGATAACCTCATCCTGAAGGACTGATAACCTCACCCTAAAGGACTGATAACCTCGTCCTAAAGAACTGATAACCCCGTCTTAAAGGACTAATAACCTCATCCTGAAGGACTGATAACCTCACCCTGAAGGACTGATAACCTCATCCTGAAGGACTGATAACCTCACCCTGAAGGACTGATAACCCCGTCCTAAAGGACTAATAACCTCACCCTGAAGGACTGATAACCCTGTCCTAAAGGACTAATAAACTCATCCTAAAGGATTGATAACCCCGCCCTAAAGGACTGATAGCTCCACGGCATGCTAATGGATGAACAGCCCTGCACTAAAGAACTGATATCTCCACCTCCACTCCAGCCGCAACCCATCTCTGGGAAAACACTTGTACTCATTTCGAGTCATTTTATTCTTCTCACCTGATATGAGGCTAAAGGTTACACTGTAGATCCCGAAGTCCTTCTGTGCGTCTCTGTCTCTGTCGCGCTCTCGCTCTCGCTCTCTCTCTCGCTCCCCCTCGGAGAAGGAGATGTCCACCTGGAATTTGACAGGTTTCTGGAAGACAGACGGACCTCCAGAAGTCTTATACTCCGCTCGGAAACTGGTCTGGGAGATTACACTGTGACTCAGGGACGGAATCTGAGGGTAAAACACAAGAGAAAGATTAACAAAACAATTGCTTTGTGTGCTGTTGTGTCTGTCCTCATTGCTGGCTGTACGTTGTTGACTTATTACTAGTGATTTTGAGCATTTTTGGAAGCTTATTTGCAGAATACAAGTCTTTTTGCTGCTATTGTTTAGTCTATACCTAAAAATATATTTGTAAATGAACAGTTTTCAGTATTTGGTGATGTTTCTGTTACTTATTTATGCTTTTGAATTGCATTATGGGATTTTGATCTGTTCTCCAAAAGCTTTTGATGTTGAAAAGTGACTCTTTTTGACAGTTTTTTATTGTTAAAAAGCATACAGGCTGGAAAAACAATATAATGAAATATATCAATTCAACTACCCCCCTCCCCCCTACCATGCGGTCTCTTTCAAGAGTTCACACTTAGCTGATGATTGATTATAAAGCTTGTTTGGCATGCTGTCCTGAGCTCATAAGATCCTCGAGCCCGGGGCTCCCTCCCGTTTGCAAGGCGAGAGGGGAGTTTGAGCTCAGGTAGATCTCGAGAACTCCCCTGCTGTAGTAGCTAATGAACATATAGTGATTGCTCTTAAGGAGATAACTTCTTACTAGGAGCATGTGTATGGTGCCGATTTCAATTAGTCAATTAACCTAAGTTGCATGTTTTTGGACGGTGGGAGGAAACCGGGTGGGAGGAAACTCCGCACAGAAACGTCTGCTGGCTTGGTAAGGACTAGAACCAGTGACGTTCTTGCTGTGAGGCAACAGTGCTAACCACTGGGCCACCGTGCCACCCATCTAGGAAAGGAGGAGGAGTAGGGGTGGAAGGGGGGATTCTTCAAAACGAAGATGGCTGTGATATGGAACTTAGGGTATTTATAGTGGCTCAGGAATCGTCTGATTGGTGAATCATAAATTGAATAATGCAGGACCAGCTGCAAGCAATCATAAGCACATGATCCTCTCGAAATTATTTTATAAATAAACTTCACTTAAACTGGGGTCTCCAATAAATAGACGTTAACAAAAACATAATACAAAGTAAGGTAGCAAGTATCAATTATACAAAAAAGACAGTCATTCTGGATCCTGATCATTGCTTTGTGCAACAAACATGGAGATTTTGTCAGCAGCAGAAGTCCAGATCTTTAATGTACTCATCTGTACTCAACCTGTGGATAATTCCAACATTATAATGTCATCAAGTTGTACCAACCACTTGTACGTGTCCAAATTATGTGGAGGCAGCCAATGTTGGGCTAGTAGTTTATTTGAGATGAGAAGATGACGAGAAGATGACGGATGTTTCCTGTATGATGTCCGAAATGGCATTAAACACCCAGCAGGCACAAGACGTCAACATGATGCCAGAGTGACTTTGAACCCCAATGCCGTAGGGATGTTGAAATTTGTATGGAAATAAAAATCGGGTTGATGTCAGAACCCAACGTCAGGCTGACGTCAATGTCCAACATCTAACCTAAAATCAATGTCTAATGATGTTACAGATTGACATTGTGTGGACCTTACCACTATGACGTCTATCAGACGTTGGATTTTGGTTGCCATACCTGACGAATAAATGTCAGTAATTGACGTTGGTTTAAGATGTTGACTCGACGTTGGATTTTGGTCACTTTCTAACACAACCTAAAATCAACCAAATATCAACGTTATTTGATGTCATTATTGGACATCAAAATAACATTGTCCTGACAACGTAGACACTGCCTAGACATTTAATTTTGAAAAGTTTGAGAATTGTGAAAAGAAATGAGTTATTAGAAATGAGTTAATAAACTGTTATGTTGAAGTAAAAACCTTCTGCTAAAACCCACTGAAGTGCTAATAATGTTCTCTTCATCTGTATTTCAATAGAAAATAGTGATTAAATAAATGTAGCTTTGGGGAGCAGAAGAGTCAGCTTTTTGACATATTTGTGAATCATCTAATAAATCTATACTGTATAATGTTTACTTGATCAACAGAGAGCTGCACAAATCACGTGTTGGACTCACAGAGAGGAAGGCGTGGACGATATCAGCTTTAATGGAGCTGAGGGGTTTGTCTCTGATGACCACGAAAATCTGCTCTTCTTTCTCCAGACTGATGAAATTTCCAAACCAAGACCTTTTAGCCAGCCTGCCAGGACACACACACACATACACACACACACACACACACACAGTAAGATTCATCACAATGCTTTAAACAATCACGTATTGTTGTTAGTATTTCCCTTAATAGAGCATATATAAGTTGCTATGACGTCTTGGTTAGTAAATGAGTGTACGTTGTCATCTGCATCCCATTTTTAGGGGTCTGCAGGATGTCTTGTCAAGTTTTAGAAACAAAAAATAATAACTTGACTTCTAGTTGATCATTTGGTATCAGAAGTGGCTTATATGAAAGTCAAAAACCTCTAGGTGCTTATTTTAACAAAATAAAATATGATCATGCCTTGATTTTTAATTATTTGATTAGGACAAAGTTCTGACTTTGCTTAGACTAAAGTCCTGTCACTTATGTAGAAATAATGTACAGTATAGAATATAAAGTCATGCTGCAGTGAAAACAGAATTAATATTGTGTATGACTCCCATGAGCTTGGAGGACTGCATCCATACATCTCTGCAAGGACTCTAATGACTTATTAATAAAGTCATCTGGAATGGCGAAGAAAGCGTTCTTGCAGGACTCCCAGAGTTCATCAGGATTCTTTGGATTCATCTTCAACGCCTCCTCCTTCATCTTACCCCAGAAATGCTCAATAATGTTCATGTCTGGTGACTGGGTTGGCCAATCCTGGAGCACCTTGACCTTCTTTGCTTCCAGGAACTTTGATGTGGAGGCTGAAGTATGAGAAGGAGCGCTCCTGTGGTTTGTAATGTAATGAGCAGCACAAATGTCTTGATACCTCAGGCTGCTGATGTTGCCATCCACTCTGCAGATCTCTCGCACGCCCCCATACTGAATGTTACCCCAAACCGGCAGCTAGCTCTCTGCAACTCTCACATGGTCGCGCACTGAAGCTAAGCAGGGCTGCGCCTGGTCAGTACCTGGATGGGAGACCACATGGGAAAGCTGGGTTGCTGCCGGAAGTGGTGTTAGTGAGGCCAGCAGGGGGCGCTCAACCTGTGGTCTGTGTGGGTCCTAATGCCCCAGTATAGTGAAGGGGACTCTATACTGCTCAGTAAGTGCCGTCTTTCGGATGAGATGTTAAACCGAGGTCCTGACTCTCTGTGGTCGTTAAAAATCCCAGGATGTTCTTCGAAAAAGAGTAGGGGTTTAACCCCGGCATCCTGGCCAGATCTGCCCACTGGCCTCTGTCCATCATGGGCTCCTAACCATCCCCATATCACAATTGGCTTCATTACTCTGTCTCCTCTCCACCAATCAGCTGCTGTGTGGTGTGCGGTCTGGCTCAAAAATAGCTGCCGTCGCGTCATCCAGGTGGATGCTGCACACTGGTGGTGGCTGAGGAGATCACCCCATTGTGTAAAGCGCTTTGAGTGCCCAGAAAAGCGCTATATAAATGTAAGGAATTATTATTATTAAACCATGATTTTTCCTTCACCAAACTTGACTGATGTGAGAATCTTGTGTCCATGCGGGTTCCGGTAGGTCTTCTGCAGTATTTGTGATGATTGGGATGCAGTTCAACAGATGATTCATAGGAAAAATATACCTTCTGCCACTTTTCCAAATGATCAACTAGAAGTCAAGTTATTATTTGTTGCTCTTACACCTGGGATAGACGACAAGACTTTTGTCAGGTAGTATACATTTCATGTTGGTTGTTAGATTGTCACACATTAGGCACTGCACATTGTTAAAGATCCTGTGAAGTTTTTCAGATATAATTATTACTATGTTAGTCTTAATGATATCTATAATCTAGCGCAGAGACGCCCAAAGTAGGGCCAGCGGGCCAAAGTTGGCCTACGGTAACCTTTGATTTATCCCACCATCCCATCTGAAAAGAGAGAAAGAATGGTGGGGATGTGTTTGGGGAGAATGCCTTTGACAGAGAGCGTTATATTGATTTGATTGTAACCCTTTGTTTTTTGTTTTTATTGCTGAGCTACAAAAAAAGTCAACTGAAATTAAATGTCGTAAATGATTCAGAATTTTAGAATGTAAAATATGTTACTTGACCAAAAACGATGCACAAGACATCGCAGAGCAAATCAAGGCAGAGGTAGGCGCAGGTCAGCTCGTGTTTTCAGCAGAAATCCAGTGTGGTATTAATGAGATGATGTTTTACTGTAACAATATGTTTATTAAAAAAAATAATACTGCATTAGTTAACATGATTTGAATTAATGTTTTGTAGTTATTTTTAAATGTTAGCTAAACAATGTGGAAATAACCCATGGAAGATTTAATGTTGATGTGATGGGTACATATTCGGCCCACATACCTGAATCAAGTTTGGTCTTTGGCCCTTTATAAGAAAAAGTTTGAGCACCCCTGATCTATTGTATACCAAATTCGTATTCTGAAAATATAAACATCAAGCAGTTTGTCATTTCCGCCTAAGTCAGGAGTGTCCAAACTCGGTCCTGGAGGGCTGGTGTCCTGCATATTTTAGTTCCAACCCCAATTAACCAGCTAATCAAACTCTTTCTCAAACGTCCAGGCAGGTGTGTTGAAGGAAGTTGGAGCTAATCTATGCAGGACACCGGCCCTCCAGGACCGAGTTTGGGCAACCCTGGCCTAAATGGATCAACATTCTTTTGACATCACCTCATACCGACCTCATACCGACCTCATCAGAAGCTATATAGAATCTGACATGCCCCGCCCCCTTCAAGACGCTTCTTGTGTGCATTTCATTTGATGTGCTTGAGCTCAAACACTCCTACTGGCAGAGCGGTGGTAAAAACAAAACACTATTGGCTGTTTTTTTAAAGGGGAGGGGCTACTATATGTCCCGCCTTGTCTACACATTTCATTGTGATTCCAACAAACATTGAATAACAAAAAATGCACGATTCAAAGCACTTCACAGGACCTTTAAACATTTATTATTTAGAATATCTAAATAATAAATACAAAATATGCAAAGAAAGTCCAAAAGTCACCATTAAGAAAAACATTTCCTGACATACTTAATGGATCTTCGGAAATAAATGAATGTAACATAAAAATATTTGTATAATGATTCTGTGACAGATATCTCGATAGCATGTATGTGCTTATTGGGATGGTAAATGTTTCTTACTCTGGGCTTGATTCTGGTGTTAGACTGGACATGTCTTCTGTGGTTGGCACTGTTGGGAAGGTAAAAGTAAGAATGAAATACAACCAGATGCTGATTAAATTCGATTAGTAGATTATTCATTATTTCAGGGGTTTTCAGACCAGGACCGTGGAGATTTTATAAAGAAGAGTGAAACCAAAAACACCCAGCTGGATGCTACAGAGTCCAGACAGCCTATAACAAGCATTACGTTGTACATCACGTTCTCTCTCATTTACACACACACACACACACACAGACAGCACCTCGACTTAGACTTAGACTCAGACTAAGGCCCCGTTTACACTAGTGCGTTTTAGTTTTAAAACGTCGTTTTAGCATGAAAACGATCCGCGTCCACACTAGCGTTTTACCCAAGCGTCTCTCAACTGATCTCCGTCCACATTACGCCACCAAAAACGTACATCACGTGACCATTTGTGCACTCTGGGCATGCGCGTTCAAGTATAAACAGGAAGCACGTGTCTCGCTCGGCATTTGGTTATTGTTAGTCAACAAACGCTGGTTGAACGATGAACGCGATGGCAAAGAAAGCAAGAGAGGTCTTTTTGAGGACAGACGACGAGGTCGAGTTGTTACTTAAAGTAACAAATGAATATAAAACATCCATGGCTGTCGAAAATACAGTGTTTACAGTGAAGGCTGGTCTGCTGTCTTCCGGTGACGTTATAGTCACGTGCGCTTGACAAATAAGGGAAGGATACGCAATGACCCAAAAGCCCCAATCACGTAGCGGATCTCAGCAGCCACGCCTCCGTTTTCAAAAGTCTCCGTTTTCCCACGTCCACACTGAGACGCAGCAGCAGCGTTTTAGAATGAAAAACGCTCTCTCCAGTGTTTCTAAAACGCTCCGTTTTCGTGCCTCGAAAACTCCGGCGTAGTGTGGACGGATGGCGTAACCGTAGCAAACCTTATGCGTTTTAAAATGAAAACGCATTAGTGTAAACGGGGCCTTAGACATAGACTTTCGCGCCTCGAAAACTCCGGCGTAGTGTGGATCGATGGCGTAACCGTAGAAAAAAATATGCGTTTTAAGACGAAAACGCACTAGTGTAAACGGGGCCTAAGACTGGTAGGCAACGCCGGGCGAGTTACATCACTATATGTGAATGGATTGTGGATGCCTGGGCTAAGGTATCTGCTTTAACTGTTGTTCGAGCTTTCGCGAAAGCCGGCATCATTGCTAAACAGGCACCTGGCAACGAGACTGACTCCGAGAATGATGAAAGAGAACCCGGCATGTTTAATGGCGAAACTGCCCAGCTGTTCAATTCAGACACAGAAGATGAGGACTTTGATGGATTTGTGGCAGAAGACTGATTAAGATAAAGACATAAAAGAAAATGTGAGTGTATTGTTAAATAAATAGTACAATAAAGTTCAACTAAACTGTTTTGCTTCCATTACCTTTTCTTGTAGATTGTATGTTTTAGCGTGCGCCTTATAATATGGTGCGCCTTATGTTTGGGTTAAGTACAGAAATAGACCCCGTAATTGAGACTGCGTCTTATAATTCGGTGCGCCTTATGGTGCGGAAAATACGGTATACAATATTGAATCACATCAGAAACAAGCTCTCAGGTTTCCTCCTGAACATACAGATGTGAACACTCACCCTGCAGCTTGCGGCGGTGGAAGCGCGGCGACCCCAGCAGGTTGTTCTTCAGCGAGTTGAGGCGTGTCCTCCAGTGGGCGGAGCTACTGGCCGCCATGCCGCCGCCTCCCCCTGGACTAGAGGGCGGGGTCAAGGAGAGTGAGCCGACGCCCACACCTCCTCCCTCGGCTCGGGAGGAGGAAGAGGAGGAGGAGGAGGAGGGAGGGGTAGCAGTGGGGGGGGGGGGGGGATGCACGGGGGTACCCAGGGGGGGGGGCAGGGGGGAGCCCTGAGGGGTGACCTGAGACATGGGATACAAGCTTTTAGTCACCGACTTCAGCACCGCAGATGGAGAAGGAAAGAAGAGGAAGCGGGGAATGGGGGACAGCAGGGGGGACGGGGAAGGGGAGCGCGAGGTGGAGCTGGGGAGCGGGAGCGACTTCATGGACTGGAGCTGGGGGCGTTCGGGTGCATTTTTGGAGGGAAGCGTCTGCGTTTTGGGTTCATGCGATCGGTTGGGACGAGCAATGGCGCTGCCGCTTGCTGCTTTGGTGGCGGCAACTACCTCAGGCTCGCTGAAGGTAAAGACAGGGCTCTGATGGCGGAGGAGGAGGAGGAGGAGGAGTGGGTGGAGGAGTGAAGGTGGTGGCAGATGGAGAGAGAAATAGGAGTGAAAATGAGCAATGGCAGGTGAGCCCGATACGGTGCACAGTGATGTGTTTGTGTCTACAACTGAACGATGTGCATGTTTACATTAACACAGTCCAGAGAAAGTGAATGGCAGAGTGGCTAAATATGAAGTCTGAGTAACAACAAAATGAGCAACAACTCAAGGCAGAGTACACAGCAACAATTCCAGTGTTAAATATACAGTGTGATTTTTTTGGTGTTGTTCAGTGTTAAAACCAGAGTACATTTTAATCCACGAGTGTGAAAGAGAGTATATTTAAGACTTGTTTTTTTTTTTTTCAGTGTTATACTTTTAACCCAATATGCATTGTATTTCCCACTAGTGATGGGAAGTCCAAGTTTTTGACTCTAACCTGTTGTTTCGGACAGTGATCAAACAAGTATGTTTTACTTAAACTTGAAACATGTCTTGTTGCATTTTAAAATGCAAAGAGTTGAATGTATTAAAATTATTTCTGAAAGCTGGAAGGGCATCCGCTGCGTAAAACAAATGCTGGATAAGTTGGCGGTTCATTCTGCTGTGGCGTAAAGAAAATATATGAATGAATGAAGATTAACGAACATTTAATAAATAAAACTATTTTCTACATATTTGATCACTGTTATCTGTCACACCAATTGATAATATAGGAAAAAAGGTTATATATTAACACTTTGAAGGGTAACACACACCAGTTCGATGTAAGAATAAACTCTTACTGTGTTAAAATGAACTCTGTGAGTGATGTACAAATCTCACACTTTAGAAAGTGTTATTTTAACTCCAAAATGGAGGGAGTCATATGTACACACAAGGAGTGTTAAGTTAAATGTACACTGATTTTTTTGCTGTTTAGGTACATCCCAAAATGTTCATTTTGGCAACACTTTACCACAAAGTCTCAGTGTGTTGAATGACATTACCTGACAATGAGCAATGCGTTTATTCAGCATTGACCACCGAGTTCACCTTAAAGATCCCGTGAAATTAAAATAAGGTTCTTTAAATAGCAAAAATTCCAGTGTTAAATATACAGTGTGATTTTTTTTTTTTTTTGGTGTTGTCCAGTGTTAAAACCGAAGTACATTTTAACCCACGAGTGTAAAAGAGCATACTGTATATTTAAGAGGTTTTTTTTTTTCCAGTGTTAATCTCTTACCCTATTATGCAGTATATTTCACACTAGGAATGGGAAGTTTTTTTTTTTTTTACTCGAACTGGTTCTTTCGGACAAACAGTGATCAAACCAGTACGTTTTACAAGTCTTGATGATATAATAAATTATAAGATATGATAAATTCATTATCATCAGAAGCAATGTACTATATGCACTCATTAGTAGGGCCAGACGGAATATGCGGACATTTTTTGCTATTTCTGCAGAGTATTTTGTTAAAAATCTGCAGATTTATGCGGAATGATTTTGGGAGTATCATAACTAAAATCTTAATATATGAAATAAAAAGTAATACCTTTTTAACTTTTATTTAATTTTTACAATACGAATCCAATTAGAGCCACTTTATTTGGTAAACAAAGCAAGTCTCTTATATAAAATCTCTACTAAACGACAGAAAATAGTACTTTACAAACTGTAATTGTAAATAAATCAAATGAATATTTTCACATTAGTCAATATTATTACTGAAATTACTTTAAAAACTGAATAAATATTAATTTCCACACATTTACACCAGTAAATAAACCGAATCAATGATGGGCTAAAAATCTGTGGAATTCTGCCCGCGCAGATTCCGTGTGGCCCTACTCATTAGCTTATATACACATGCATAATCCATTTAGATTTATTTGTTATTAAATAAAGTGAGTATTGTACAAATTTTACATATTAACACTTTGAAGAGTAACACACACTCCGGTTTGATGTAAGAATAAACTCTTACTGTGTCAAAACGAACTAATGTACAAATGTCACATTTTACAAAGTGTTATTTTAACTCCAAAACGGAGGGAGTCATATGTACACCCAAGGAGTGTCAAGTTAAACTCAAATTGAGTTAAATGTACACTGATTTTTTTGCTGCATAGATGTTGGTATCAGTATGTTAGTCTTAAGGATATCTATTAGCTATAGTTAGGGCCAGACGGAATCAGCGGACATTTTTTGCTATTTCTACGGAGTATTTTGTCAAAAATCTGCGGATTTATGCGGAATGATTTTGGGAGGATCATAACTAAAACCTTAATATATAAAATAAAAATTAATACCATTTTACATTTTATTGAATCTTTACAATGCGTATCCAATTAGATCCACTTTATTTGGTAAACAAAACAAGACTCTCATATAAAATCTTTACTAAAAGCCAGAAAATTGTACTTTACAAACTGCATTGTAAATAAATCATATGAATATATTCATATTAGTCAATATTATTACTCAAATTAATTTGAAAACTGAATAAATATTAATTTACACACATTTACCCAAGTTCATAAACAGAATCAATGATGAGCTAAAAATCTGCGGAAATCTGCGGTATTCTGCGCGCGCAGATTCCGTGTGGCCCTAGCTATAGTATGCACCAAAACAGTGACAAAATTCGCATTTAGATAATATAAACCTGATATAAACATCCAAAGCTTGTGGTTTGTCACTTCCACCTGAAATAATCCATGTTTTTTTTCCAACCCAGGCTCATTCTGAAAACGTAGTCCCATGTACGTTTCTGGAGAACGCGAAATACATCCCGGGAGTTTTTGTTTTATCGAATTCACGAGAGGCTGCTGTGTACACTTTTTGAGATTTTAATTTCTCTGGCGAGTGCCGTTTGCACAGTTCGCGCCTGCTGTTCTCACATAAACCCACCAGAGGCCACTGTCGACTAACGGTTTGACTGACTGAATGAATGACTGACTGACCGACCAATTGACTGACCCACTCTCCTCCTTCCCTGAACCCAACCAATTTTATCGATTGACCACTCACCCACTTCCCTAACCCCAACCAACAACTTTCAAAAGTAATCCAGAAAAAAGAAAAGCCAGCATCTAATTTTTACCACGTTTTTAAATTTTACCACATTCTCACCCTGTTATTTACTAGTTTATTTTATTTTTTGGATTATTTTATTTATTTGGTTTTTTGGAACCGCTCTTTACTGGACTCGAACATGTCGTCGTGGGCAACTCCTCTCTGCGTCTCAAGTCCACCGACAAACATGGCAAGCTAACTGGACAAACTGATTGCAGTGAGAAAATTGTCCACACGGAGGTCTGGTAAGCGCGAAAAGGAACGGCATTGCACCGCCCCGTAGTGTTCATTTAAAAAATGAAACACAGCCATACGTACCTCTGACTACATAATGTGCGGTTTCCAGAAACATACATAGGACTACGTTTTCACGATGAACCTGTGTTGTTTTTTTTATACTTCAGTTTCTCACCAATCAAATGCTCTCTAGTATCTGACACCACTCTCCACTGGCAGAGCTGTGGTAAAAGCGAAAAGCTATTGGCTGCTACTGTTTTATGTAAAGGGGAGGGGTTACTATATGTCCCGCCCTGTCTTCATGTTTCAGTTGAGATTACGTTACAATTTCAAAGCACTTCACGGGACCTTTAAGCTTTCATCAGTCCATTAATAAGAAGATGACACTAAATACAGATGTTAATGGGGTCTAAACCTTTTAAGCTTGCCCACTTTGACCACTTCAAGAGGTATTTGGTATAATAGTGATATACGGTGGCCGGGAAGTGCAAAACAACATTACAAAGTGTGAAACACTTTTACAAAGCTTGAGACAAATTACTATAAAAACGATTTTACCTATGACGAAACAAGTTTACATTTTAGAAAACAAATTAACAAGACGCAAAACATTTTACCAGTCCTGAAACACATTTACAAAGACAGATTCTTTAAGGAAAGAGAATGTACCAAACACCTGAAGTGACGCGGCGAAAGACGTTGTTATTGTCGCTGGAGTGCAAACTAAAAACCTTAAGATGGACTGATGTACATTAGCTGTACATGTAACCAACAGGTGATCAATATAATAATAATAGGTGTTAATATATATGTGTTATTAATATGATAATATATATTAATATATACAACATGTATTGTGGGCGAGCAAGTAAACATTTATGATCTGAAGAGGATTAAACAGCCATTCTAAACAAGAGGTTTACATAGACTTTGGTTTGGGCAGAATGTTCACAGTTTGCGTAGATCACACAGCAGAGTAATAACCACGCCTAACACCGGCTTCCTTCAGTTTACTCTTAAGAGTCCTCAAGCAGATGTTTACACCGTGTAGACTTGACATCATGTCCACGATTACAGCGTACGAGTGGCCCTCGTTAAAATATTCAACACATTGATACAGTATGTTTGGGGTTTACGTCTGGGCCGCGTTTTTTAGAAACCCCAAACACGACCACACGTAAAGCAAAACCGCGTCAAGCTGCTCATGTATTTTGCCACAAAACATCCCTCAACCGCAGTCCATGTTCGGTCACCATAAACTTTAGTTATGCCATTTACTCCACAACACGAATTTACCGCGCTCACCACCAGTGACAACAACAACGCCCTTCGCTGCGTCACTTTCGGTGTTTGGTACATTCCCTTTCCGTAAAGAATCTGTAATTGTAAATGTGTTTCGGGACTGGTAAAAGTGTTTTGCGTCTTGTTGATTTGTTTTCTAAAATGGAAACTTGTTTCGTCATTGGTAAAACCATTTTTCCTCTGTAATTGTGTCTTATGAAAGGTAAAAATGTTTTCCAAAGTGTAAATTTGTCTCGAGCTTTGTAAAAGTGTTTTACACCTTGTAATGTTGTTTTGCACTTCCTGGCCACCGTAGTGATATACAGTACAATACCAGATTAAAAACTGCTATAACATGAAAGCACTAATCAGTGTGTTAAAACATTTCTATCTAAATTTTTGACATCACTGTATCATTACTAAAGAGATAGCTC
>CAIGQQ010028817.1:13072-25274 GCA_903798035.1 Danio albolineatus | reverse complement strand
ATATATATATATATATATATATATATATATATATATATATCCTTCTACTTATCCTTCTTATCCATCCATCCATCCTTCTAGCCATCCTTCCTTCCTACCATCCATCCATCCATCCATTCATCCTTTATTTTATTCTTCCTTCCTTACCGCCATCCATTCATCCATTCATCCTTATATCTATATATCCTTCTGTCCATCTATCTATCCATCCAACCTTCCTTCCTTCTATCCTTCCTTCCTTTCTTCCATCCATCTATCCATCCATTCATCCATCCATCATTATATCCATATATCCTTCTGTTCGTCTATCCATCCATCCATCCTTCCTTCCTTCTATCCTTCCTTTCTTCCGTTCATCCATCAATCCATCCATCCACCCATTCATTCATTCATCCATCCATCCATCCATCCATCCATCCATCCATCCATCCATCCTTCCTTCCTTCTATTCATCCTTTCTTCCTTCTATTCATCCTTTTTTCCTTCTATCCCTCTATCATTCCATATCCTTCCTTCCTATCTTCCATCCATCCATCCATCCATCCAATCTATATTTCTTTCAATCTATCCACCCATCCATCCATCTATCCATCCATCTACTTGTCTATCTGTCTATCCTTCCTTCCTTCTACCCTTCCTTCCTTCCTTCCTTCCATCCATCCTTCCATCCTTCTATCCATCCTTCCTTCCATCCACCCTTCCTTCCTTCTTTTCCACTCTAAAGAACCTTTGAGGAAGGAAATGTTTCAGGGATGTTCAATATTCTTCGTGGAATCATCAAATGCCAATAAACAACCTTCATGTTTAAGAGTGCATTAGTGCTCATACTCTGTATGTTTTGTACAATATGGTAGAATGACACGTCCATGTACTCCAGTACTCACCCACAGCTTGTCTCCAGCAGACTGTCTCCCACCTGTAGTGAAGCCATGCCGAAGTCTGCAATCCTGATATTGTTCTTCTCATCTAGCAGGAGGTTTTCTGGCTTCAGGTCTCTATGACTGCAAAAGCACAGAGGACATTTTATCCTACCTGTCAGTTCATGCTACCAACTCTGTATTTGAATGGTTCTGAGGTTGAGGTTAGGGATTGGGGTAGGTTAGGACGACATTACAGCAACATTTAACATCAAATTTTTTGCTGTTAGCACAATCAAATAGGAGGCATATATGGAAGCCACTGCCATATCACCCTGTAGCCCAAGACCAGTTACTCACTGAAGCTAAGCAGCGCTGAGCCTGGCCAGTTCCTAGATGGGAGACCACATGGGAAAACTAGGTTGTTGTAGGAAGTGCTGTTAGTGAGGCCAGCAGGGGGCGCTCAACCGGTGGTCTGTGTGAGTCCTAATGCCCCAGTATAAGTGAAGGGGACACTATACTGTCAGTGAGTGCATAAATATATACATAAATATATATGTATATATATATTTCGTGTTTAATAAACAAAAGAAAAATAATAAACTTTAATAATAAATGTACATTTAGGTTTTTTTAGCAAACACACATAATTATTAAACTTTATCATTTGCAATGTGATGGATTCTTATGAGCTAAATCAAAAACACCATTTCACATGACCTTTTGACCTCAGAAGCCTGTTATGTAATATTTGTTCTTGTTATTGGTTTCAGATTTGTGTCATATGCAGATTTTTTGTCTCACCATATGGAGTGACTGTGGCAAAAGTCCAACGCCGATATGATTTGTCTGAAGAACTTTCGAGCCTCTTTAGGCGTCAGTCTGCCCTTCTTCACCAAATAATCGAACAGCTCTCCTCCAGAAACATGTTCCAGCACCAGATATCTGCATCAACACAGCAGTGTCAGGCTATACATTATCACTGTAAGAGCAGACCAATGAAAAGCAGGCAGGACAGTGTGTTTTTAATTAAGCCTGTTTGTGCATGTGCTGTAACTCACAGGTATTTGTTATTCTCATAAACATCGTGGAGTTTCAAAACATGTGGATGTTCAATCAGTTTTAAAATGGCAATTTCTCTCTCCACCTGATTGAATGAGAAAAAAATAATTACATTTACCACTCAGTCTTATAGATATCATTTCATTTTAAACATAAATTCTATATTATAATATTAAATGCTGTAAAAAACACAAACAAAACTCTATATAAAGTTGAAGCAAAATATTTATTTTATTATTAATATTATTATTATACAATTTTCGTTCATCAAACTAAATTAAATCTAGCTGATGATAGCATTTATATATATATATATATATATATATATATATATATATATATATATATATATATATATATCTGCAAACCATTTGAGTTACAAAACTAATCAATATGAGTACTTTGAACTTACTCCATTTAAGTTAAGGTAATTAGGTGTTTAATGAACTCATCACCTTCAACACTGAGTTCAAAACTCTTTTCAAATGAGTAGAGTTAACTTTCAGTAAATTTTGAGTTGGCTACACTCATTTCATTTGATAAAGCTGACTGTTGGGTTTTACAGTGTAGATATTTTTATTTAAAGTGAAAACAATTTAAATGTGTCAGATCTATTAAGGGGATGAATCATTTTTTTCAGTGTATTATAAAACTAGCCCTCCTGTGAATTTATTATGCATTTTATAAATTTTTATGTTTTCAAATATTTTCCGAGTGACATTTAACAGAGCAAGACAATGTTCATAGTATTTCCTGTCCTGTTTTTTTCCATATATATTTATATAGTACGTCTTATTTATTTTAATTTGTCTGGAATAAAAGCAGTTTTTACATTTCCTAAAACAATGTTTAGGCTGATATCATCAGTAATAATATTTGTTAATTTTCTTTTCGGCTTAGTCCCTTTATCAATCTGGGGTCACCACAGCGGAATGAACCACCAACTTAACCAGCATATGTTTCACGCAGCGGATGCCCTTCCAGCTGCAACCCATCTCTGGGAAACATCCATACACATTCATTCACACACATACACTACGGACAACTTAGTCTACCCAATTCACCTATAGCGCATGTCTTTGGACTTGTGGGGGAAACCGGAGCACCTGGAGGAAACCCACGCGACCACTGGGAGAACATGCAAACTTCACACAGAAATGCCAACTGACCCAGCCGAGGCTCGAACCAGCGACCTTCTTTCTGGCTGTGATGCGATCATGCTACTCACTCCGCCACCATGACGCCCCATTAGTAATAATATTGATCAGAAATAATATTAATTACAATTTGTGCGTAGTTAATCTAAATCAGAGATGTCCAAACTAGGGCCCGGGGGCCAAAATTGGCCCCTGGTAACCTTTGATTTGGCCCGCCATCCCATCTGAGAAGAGAAGAAGAATGATGAGAATAGTTTTGAGATTGTCAATTCAAATTTAATGTTCCGCTTTTTTGTTTGTTGTTTCTATTGTTAAAAGCACACTGAAATGAAATTTTTCAATAAAATGGTGTAAATTGATCAGATTTTGTTTAAATGTACATACTGTCACCCCACAATGCAGAGACTTGGGTGAGCAAATCAAGTCAAAGTGCTTGTATAACTATGTTTTAAATGGTTATAAATGTGATTGCAGGTTTTTAGTGCAATAAGTTTTAATTTAAAAAGTTATACTACACAGTAAAATAAGTAGTGTTAATTTAACACACGAAGTGTTGATTTTAACACTACTGAAGATCATATAAGGTCCCATTCTAGCAAGTGTTAAAAATGCACCGTTTGTAGTGATAAATCTGCATTGTAATATTGGCACTCTAAAGTGCTGAATAAACACACTGACAGTGTAGAATGTTACACTTACTATAGTTATCAAAGTTTTACACTTAGGGGCATTTAACACCCACTAGTGTTATTACGCTACAAGTGTCATCAAGAAAGTACACTAATTAATTTTTACACTGTTCTGTGGTGTACATCTAACATATGTGATCTTTTGCACTTGTAGTGTTAGAGGAAAATCACATCATATTGCACCTTGCAACCACACTGTCACCGTGCCATCGGTAACACTATATATTGTTAATACAACATTTTTGGAGTTACTGACATGTAACACTGCATTATTTTACACTGCTGATTTTACTGTGTACATTAGTTAATACAATTCAAATGAATGTTTTCTTTTTATTTTGAAATATTATTAAATAAATTAGGAAATTACCCATGGCAACTTTAATGTAATATAGTTTGGTATATTTACCTTCGGCCCACTGCTCCTAATGATATTTGGTTTTTGCCCTTTTATACAAAAAGTTTGGGCACCCCTGATCTAAATTAAGCCTTTAAAAAATCTTTTAAAGTAAATACTAACCTAGTATCTTGCAAAATAACCAGTAAAATACTATGTACTGTCATCATGACAAGGACAAGATATTAGTTACTAAAGTTATTAAATATTTTATGTTTAAAAATATTTAGAAAAAAAAAAATATCTCCTGTAAATGACACGGTAACACTTTATTTCGATGGTCCATTTGAGTATTAGTCTGTCTACTTAATATCTGTTGATACTGACATTCAACAGACATTTAACTGACTATAAGAAACGTTGCAAGTGTATGTCAACTTACACTAACCCTACCCCTAACCCCAGTCTAACAGTCTACTTATAATCTAATGAGAATTAGTTGCAATGTAACTTAAATTCAACAAACGGACCATCAAAATAAGGTGAGACCAATGACACTAATAACTAAAAAAGTAATAACATTTCACAAGAGGGAAGGGCTAATAATTTTGACTTCAACTTTATATATTTTACCTATTTTTACAGTTGACAAAATACATTTTCACAATGTATTTCACAAATCCATTTCAACATGTCAAAGAAAACCATATGCCATTTATAGTCGCCTATATATCACATAAACATGTTATCATGCATTACTGCTGTATTACCATCACAAGTATACCAAGCTGAAACATAGTACTTTTATTGCTAATTCATTTTAATGCTAATTTCAATATCAACTGTGACAACTTGAAGCTTATTATTCCGTCTTTACCTTCATCAACACAGATTCTGAGAGTTTTTCTCTGTTGACTATTTTGATGGCTACTTTTTGGCCAGTGATGCAGTGAATCCCGAGCTTCACCAGACCTATAGACATTCACAAGGCAATTGATGAGCGATAAATGCTTTGAAAACAGACTATTACATGCAATTAAACGCATAAACCGCGTCTTCTTACCTGTCTGGCCTTTTCCAAGAGTCTTTTCCAGTCGGTACGGCCCCACATACTGAGCTGCCTGGGTCACTGACAGTTCCTTAGACATCCTGACTCCTGCTAAACGCGCTAGCCTGCAATATTACCACAGCCCGCCGATTCTGAGGTAAGTTTTAATAAAATAATCTCTCAAGGGTCTGTAACAACCCGGAAATATATCCATGTTGAGCTCTGGGTTCCCTAAAAGCTGTCATACGGGCCCGGTTTGTCTTTCAGATGACAGGAAAGACATTAATAGCACTCGCTCTTCTCAATCGATCAGACTTTTCATTCAACACACAGACGCTGTGCAGGACGCGGTGTTTCTGGATGCGTCTACCATAATGTCATGACAAACTCCTCCTAACTAGTGTTTATAAGTGAACGCACACGCGCAAGCCTTCAGGCCTGGATCACAGGTAAAGCTGACATAATCTTAACATGTTAAACAAACAGGTCAATAAATTCCCGCTTCACATCCGCGTGTATGTGTCAGTGTGAGGAGATTCTCTGCTATCATCCAGGTCTGCTTCATCTGGTGCTGATGCTGACGCTGAGCTCCATCCTCCCGCACGCAGCGCCGCATCCTCATCCGTCTCTCCCCGCGTCCTCTCCCGCCGGTCCCGCATCCGCCGGACGCAGATCTGACTGGGGTCTTTTTTTAGTGGTGATTTACAGGCTGCGCAGTGCTCGCTGGGGTCTTGCGCGTCTTGGTGGTTATTTCTGCGTTGTAAAGCGTTATTTTCTTCTCCGTTGTGGTTCCTCTCGCATCAGCATCCGGGTCCCACACCCTCCTCCTGCTCCTCCTCATCATCATCAGCCCTCCCTCCTCATCACTGCACCTCTCGCCACCGTCATGCCGTCAGATGGTGATACACCAGCATACTCGATGATGGCACTGGTATATACAGTTGAAGTCAAAATTATTCGCCCTCCTGTGAATTTCAGATATTTCCTAAATTATGTTAAGCTGAATACTAAATTATCTTGAAAAATATTTTAGTTAACTATTATTGTAATCATGGCGAAGAAAAAAGAAATCAGGTATTAATTCGTTTTCATGGTGCCACGGTGGCGTAGTGAGTAGCACGTTCACCTCACAGCAAGAAGGTCGCTGGTTCGAGCCTCGGCTGGGTCAGTTGGCATTTCTGTGTGGAGTTTGCATGTTCTCCCCATGGTTCTCCTCCGGGTGCTCCGGTTTCCCCCACGAGTCCAAAGACGTGGAACAGGTAAATTGAGTAAGCTAAATTGTCCATAGTGTATGTGTGTGAATGAGAATGGATGGATGTTTCCCAGAGATGGGTTGTGGCTGGAAGGGCACCCGCTGCGTAAAACAAATGCTGGATAAGTTGGCGGATCATTCCGCTGTGGCGACCCCGGATTAATAAAGGGACTAAGCCGACAAGAAAATGAATGAATGAATTAGTTTTCATATATTGTATTACAGTATTGTAAAGCAAATAAAATATTAAATTAATAGGGAGATCTGTGAGAAATGTACTCATTTTTGCTGATATGAAAAATACTGAACTACTATTTAGTCCAAAAAGGTGTAATTTTGTGTACCTAGTTTATACACCAAGATATTTAGTCAGGAATATTTTGAAAAGGAATCATTTAGGATTACAATTTGGAGCCAAAACACTCATTAATTGTTTTTTTAAGTGCGGTTTATTTATAAATTTCGGAAGGATCACCTGCTTATGATTGAACACAACTGGTACCGCATCATCTCCGCATATTGCACCAATCAGACGAATACTGACTCACTATAAATAACCAGAGTTTTCCACTCCAGTCATCGAATCCCCCCTTCCACCCCTACTCCTCCCCTTTTCCATAGGGTGGCATGACGGCCCAGTGGTTTGCACTGTCGTCTCACAGCAAGAACGTCACTGGTTCGACCCCTCTTCAAGCCAGTCGGCGTTTCTGTGCGGAGTTTGCATGTTCTCCCCATGCTCGTGTGGGTTTTTTCTGGGTTTTCTCCAACCGTCCAAAGACATACCCCATAAGTAAATTGACTACTCCAACACTCTAAAAAATCTGGGGTTATTTTTTCTACCCAAATGTTGAGTTGAGGCATTTGGGTAATGTTTGGGGGTTATTTTCAGAGTCTTGGGTAGTTTTTGGGTAGTGCTATGTAACCCAAACTTGTGTGATTTTCTGGGTAATAATTTCTAAGACTTGAATCAATGCAACCCTAGCACCACACAGACACATCAACCCAGCTCCTTGGGTCAAATCAACTCCCAGAAGGGGCTGACTGCGATGCCATTATTATTATTCATTATTATTATTACTATTATTATTATTATTATTATTCATTATTATTATTATTATTATTATTATTATTATTATTATTATTCATTATTAGTATTCATTATTATTATTCATTATTATTATTATTAATATTATAATTATAATAATTATTATTATTATTATTGTTATTATTATTATAAATGTTTACGAGCAACCCATAAATATGAAACAAATTGTTGTGAATGCAGTTCATAATTAGTATTTAGTTTTGTATGATCTCTGAGGTTTGTTTACAAAGTGCTGAAAAAATTTAATGGAACAAAATAAATAAAACTAATACAACATTGACTGTTTTTTATGTGGTTAATGATTTTAAAATATAGCTAAAAATTACATTAAAAATATAACCTATTAATTAAGTCAAACTAACCTGTTATTTAAGTAAAAATAACCAATTTTTGGGTAGAAAAAACAACACATTTTTGGGGTTAAAAATAATAACCAAATTACTTGGGTTAATTTAACCCCTGATGTGTTCTGTCCTATATTTACCCAGCAATAGGGTTAAAACAACCCAATTTGGGTAGTTTTTAACACTGTGTTTTTAAGAGTGAAAGTAGCATCTTAGGTCAAACTCTTAGCCTGCTATATCTCAGCACATTCGCAAGCAGGAGAGTTCTCGAGACCTACCTGAGCTCAAACTCCCCTCTCGCCCTTCAAACAGGAGGGAGCCCCGGGCTCGAGGATATTCTCAGGGCTGTCTCCCGAGACAGCATGCCAAACATGCTTTATTATCAATTATCAGCTAAGTGTGAACTCTGTATAAAGCACTAAATGTCAACATAAATGTTCTAAAATTGAAATATTATAATAATAATTATTCCACAGGTTGGAAAACATGTTTCACTCATATTTTGACAATTTTACTTTGACAATATTTATTTGAAACATTGAAGTAAGTATTTAATATACTCTATATGTGTACACTGTAAAATAATTATATGATCAGTAAGTCATGACAATCTTTTTTTACTAATTGTAGCTTATTAAACCAAGTCAATCCTGTTTCTAGCTGAATTCTATAAGTTATACAGTACTATACATTTTAAATCAGTTTAATGTAGCTTTAAAAAAAGTTTAATTACTCATAAGTTTAATTTGATTCAACTTAAAAAATAAGGCAACCATTATTTTTTCTAATAAGTCCAGAAATATTTTGTTATTTATTTTATTTTATTTTTATTTTTTTTGTGAGGTGGGGGGTTACCTTCTGTCAAAATTTCAATGTTATGTATATTTCTATAGTTTGGAATTTGTAGATTACAATTTGTTTAAATGTTTTGAAAGAAACTATGCTCACCAAGGTGGTTTATATGTTCAAAATACAGTAAAAAATGTATTATTTTAAGATATCATTGCCGTTTAAATCAATAAAACTAACACCATGTTTGTTGTTAAGTAAAATAAATTAGTTTAAAGAAAGACATGCTGAATAAAATCTCATACTCGTTATATTTCAGATTCATTCATTTAAAAGTTAATATAATTTAATCAATTTAAACAACTCAATAACTTTTGGATGAGACGTTAAATCGAAGTCCTGACTCTCTGTGGTTGTTAAAAATCCCAGGATGTCCTTCGAAAAAGAGTAGGGGTTCAACCCCGTCATCCTGGCTAAATTTGCCCACTGGGCTCTGTCCATCCCCATATCATAATTGGCTTCATCACCCTGTCTCCTCTTCACCAATCAGCTGGTGTGTGGTCTGGTGCAATAAAGCTGCAATCGCATCATCCAGGTGGATGCTGCACACTGGTGGTGGAGGAGGAGATTCCCCTCAAAAATGTGGAAAGCACTTTGAATGTCCAGAAAAGTGTTATATAATTGTAAGGAATTATTCATTCATTCATTTTCTTTTCGGCTCAGTCCCTTTATTAATCCGGGGTCGCCACAGCGGAATGAACCACCAACTTATCCAGCATTTGTTTTACGCAGCGGATGCCCTTCCAGCCACAACCCATCTCTGGGAAACATCCATACATTGTCATTCACACACATACATACACTACGGACAATTTAGCTTACCCAATTCACCTGTACCGCATATCTTTGGACTGTGGGGGAAACCGGAGCACCCGGAGGAAACCCACGCAACCACGGGGAGAACATGCAAACTCCACACAGAAATGCCAACTGGCCCAGCCGGGGATCGAACCAGCGACCTCCTTGCTGTGAGGCGAACGTGCTAACCACTCGGCCACCGTGGCGCCTAAGGAATTATTATTATTATTATTATTATTATTATTATTATTATTATTATTATTATTATTATTATTATTATTATTATTATTATTATTATTATTATTATTATTATTATTATTATTATTATTATTATTATTATTATTATTATTATTATTATTATCATTATTATTAATAATAAAAACTCAGTACTTAGTGCTATTAAAATCAAACCTTCATTGCTGCAGTATGAATTATATATATGTTTGCTCTGTGGTTAAATGGCTCTTAATAATAATAAGATAAAATTTTACAATAACAATTTGTGTCTTGTGCTTACATTTTCTGTTACAACTCTCAAACATAAACCCCATTCAACATGTTTTCATCAAGTCCTATATCTGTCAGTACCATCAAAACAAAACACTTTTGTCTTTGCATGTGTGCATGCACAACTTATTAATATGTGATGAAAAATATGACAGAGGATTTGTCAATGGTATCATAATCTGTAGAAAGTGTTACTGTGTCTAAAGGCCTCACTACAAAAAACAACAACAACGCTAGTGTGCTTGACATAAGATATCAAGCTGACCACAGCAGTTAAAGCCAAATCAATCACTGCATTCATTATCATCAAGTCATGTGTGTAGCCAGCACAGCTATGTAGTTTTAAATCTGAATGCAATTGATGTTCAAGTCTGATGTACTGTAGATATACTGTAAATGCATATACAGCAGGGTAAATGGTGCTGTAAATGTAAATACAGTATTTTAGCTGTAATTTAGAGCAAGTTACTAGCAAACTGAACTGTAATATGAGCTGTGTTATACTGTAGGACAGTAATGCAGTATTTTACTGTATTGTAAAGTCGCATTGTGAAATTACTGTATATTTTACAGATAATTTATACAATACTGTAAATACAGCAAGGAAAATGGTGCTGTAAATGTAAATACAGTATTTTAGATGCAGTTGATTTACAGTAAGTTACTGGCAAACTGAACTGTAATATAAACTGTATTTTACTGTATTTTAAGTTGTGAGAAAAAGTTGAGTGACAGCATTGCGAAAATTACTGTATAATTTACAGTAAGTTACTGGCGAACTGAACTGTGATATAAAGTGAATTTTATTGTAGGGCAGTAATGGAGTAATTTTACCTCAGGACAGTTACTGTACATACTGTACATGCAGTTAGTTTACTGTATTTTAAAGTTGCATTGTGAAAATGACTATATTTTACAGCAAAAATATAGAATACTGTAAATACATGGTGTTTAGTAGGTGTGTGTGAGCTATGGTTATGTTTTTATCTGTGTAAAAAGATGTTAGTAATGCAAAACATTGGTATAAAACACCATGAGTTAATTAAATAATACTTTAATTGACATTTCTTTTACAGTTTCTACCATAAATTCTGGCAACCAGGGGTGCGCGGCTGAACTATCATAGTATGATGCGTCGTTTGGGAAAAGAACGATGTAGTGACGAGTGTTTCCCAAAACCCGTAGTAGGGCCTGTGTTTCCTTTACAAATACATTTTCTATATTAAATTAACATAAAACTACTTACAAAAGCTAACACGTATTGTAATATCATTTATAAATCATATGAATAAATAAGTAAATAAATAAATAAATAAATAATAAAGCTGTTTATTAAGAAATTAAATGTAATATTTATTATTTATTAGGAAATGAAAAAAATACTACTTTAATAATAATAACAATGATTATTATTATTATTGTTGTTGTTATTAAAAGCAATATTAGTAATAATAAAGATAATAATAATAAGTAGAATGTCGTTTTTTTATTTTTTTATTTTTTGAAAAGACTACTTTTATAATTTGACACATTCAAACCGCTGTAGAAATGTTTTAATCAACAGGCTCATGTCATATACAGTAGGCTACATTTTTTAATAAATAACCTTTTATAAAATAAAAGCATTAGCGTATTCTATGTTTTTTGTTTTCACAATCACAAAGATGAACTGTAAAAATACTTTGAAAGCAAATTACACCTAAGAGTGATGACTTTAATGCTTTTTAAAAAAGTAATCATTCCAAGTTTAAATGTTAGAATGTTCTAAACGAATAGAGCATGGGGGATAATGGGGAGTAGAACACAGCCAGGAACTATGTTTATAACTACAGCTCTACAGGTGCAGTTGCAAGTGCACAAGTTTGCGATGCAGTTTGCGAATGTTTGTTGGAACGACGGATTTGGGGAACGTCAAATCCATTAACTATGTTTGTAACGACGGAACTTGCGGCCTTAGTTGGCTAACGATGGTTTTCCGCACCCCAGAGCTGCCAATTTTTTACCGTAAAATTTATTTATTTATTTTTACAGTGAATCACTATATCCATCATCGTGGAGTTATGTGTGTAGTCAGCAGTTATGTATTAAGTGTTAACTGTGAGTGTGATTGATGTGTTCAAATTAGTACAGTCAAATGATTAACTGCATGTTCATATTTACTAAATATATTTATGCATAGTGTATTTTTGTGTATATA
>CAIGQQ010028817.1:1586-12672 GCA_903798035.1 Danio albolineatus | reverse complement strand
CTTGAAGAGTTTGGTAAAAGTACATATTCATTTTCGGGTGAACTGTCCCTTTAAGACAGAGATGCTCAAACTAGGGCCCGCGGGCCAAATTTGGCCCATGGTAACCTTTGATTTGGCCCGCAATGCCTTCTGCAAATAGTTTAAAGCAGAGATGCCCAAAGTAGGGCCTGCGGGCCAAAGTTGGCCCATTGTAACCTTTGATTTGGCCCGCCATGCCATCTGAGAATGATAAGAGGGGATGAAGAGGGCCTTTAACACAGTTCGTCATTTCTAATTTGAAATAACCTTTGTTTGTTTGTTTGTTTTATTGCTGAGCTACAAAAAAGCAAACTGAAATGAAATGTTTTAATTAAACCTAAACAAATCTGAGTTTGTAAAACGCAAATACTGTCACTCGACAAATATGGACTATGCTGAAGACACTGGCCAGCAATTCAGGGCAAAAACTAGTGTTACTCCATAATGTTATAAAGGAGATTGTTTTTGTTTTGACTGTAATAAGTTCATTATCTAATATAAAAATATACCGTATTAGTTAAAATAAGGCAATGTTTTCTAGACATTTTTAAACATTAATGAATATATTAGGAACTATACATGGCAACTATATTTACCTTTGGCCCACTAGCCTCAATAAAGTTTGGGTTTGGCCTTTCATAAGAAAATGTTTGGGCACCCCTGCTTTAAGAGAACATTCTGTTGTCATCCTTTTGGGAATGTTGATTAGCACAACTAAAACTGTTAAGCATGTTAGTGGTGTGTTTCAAAGCATCATTGAACTCCAAACGGTATTGTTTAAAACTTTTCAGAAATGTAATAAATTAAACATGTATTCTGAATTTATTATTGTACTTTTTTTTCTTCTATTAACATCATCAATCAAATCTATTAATCAAAATGCACAATTTTTCAAAAACTAAATATAAATATAACTGTATATACAGTGCCCTTTTAATATCCTTTTATGCATTCATTTGTTACATAACGTTAATTGAAAAATGCTAATGAAGATGCTAATGAATGATAGTTCAACTAATAATGAAATGACTGTCATTTAGTCTACTCAACCTTGACTTGTTAGAGTTTGCTTTTTCTTCTTCTGTTGAACACAGGAGAAGATATTTTGAAGAATGTTGGACACCATGACTTTCATAATCTCTTTGTTTTGATAAGTGTTACATAAGCGCACGAACACCTCACAGCAAGAAGGTCGCTAGTTCGAGCCTTGGCTGGGTCAGCTGGCATTTCTGTGTGGAGTTTGCATGTTCTCCCCGTGTTGGCGTGGGTTTCCTCCACAAGTCCAAAGACGTGGTATAAGTGAAGGTAAGCAAAATTGTCTATAGGGCAGGGGTGTTCAACCCTGTTCCTGGAGATCTACCTACCTGCAGATTTCAGTTGCAACCCATATCAAACACACCTGCCTGTAATTATCAAGTGCTGTTCAGGTCCAAATTAATTGGTTCAGGTGTGTTTGATTAGGGTTGGAGCTGAACTCTGCAGGAAGGTAGATCTCCACGGGCAAGGTTGAGCACCACTGCTGTAGGGTATGTGTGAGAGTGGATGTTTGTATGGAAGGGCATCCGCTGCATAAAACTAGATAAGTTAGCGGTTCATTCCGCTGTGTCGACTCCAGATTAATAAAAGGACTAAGCCAAAAAGAAAATAAATGAATGACTGTCAATGGCTACAGGTTTCCAACATTCTTCAAAATATATTCTGTATATGTTTAACAGAAGAAAGAACCTCAAACAGCTTTGGAACAAATGGAGTAAGAGTAAGTTTTTGTTTTATTTTTGGCTTTACTTTTAATAAAGTTCGTGTTCTCCAGTAGCACACTGAATATGTTTGCAGTACTTAGCATGTCCACAAGGTGGCATTACGATATAGCTAATAACAAAAATAATAATAATCATATAATAATGCGTAACTCTTGCACACTTGTTAATTCTAGAGTAACCTAGTCGACACACCTTTAGCCTCATAAATAACGCAGACATTGCGGTTCAGCACTGAAACGTGAGCACCTCCACACCCTCCGAGTGTGTGTGTGTGTGTGTGTCTATTGAAAACCCTGCTATTTATACAGCGCAGATATACATTACTTAAAGTTCACTCTAAATTTGGCATCAAACAGAGACATACTGCTCTGAATGCCGTGAAACACGTGTGTATTTGTGCACAAACCGTGTAGCTTATGCTGACAAGATGCTCGTTTTAAAAATGTAGTGATTTCATATGTGCGCATAGCAAATAGCTTAATCAGTTTTACACATGAAGAAATTACGAATAAGTTTTCAAACCTGCAAATGACACACTAAAATAACTGTTTCCTTACATTTTTAAGCTGAATCTAATTAATTTTATGAGTTATTTTAACTTGCATTACATTAAACTGACTGAATTAAGTAAGAAACATGATTTACTTGGTTTAATACAATATAAATAACATAAAACATATGTCATGACTTATCGATCTTATATCTTTTAAAGACCAAATCAGTAAAGAAACATCTTTATTTTGATTATTTGTTCAAGTCACCGTAAAGTTCACAATATTGCGTCATTGTGTGCGTGCACTGACCTCTGACCTTTTAACCTAGAAACAGAGCACTTTGCTTTGTTAACTATCATTTGTGGAGGTTAATCATTCATGCGTGAAAGCACAACGCTGGAAAACGTCTGAAATCAGAAAGAGTTGTGATGCGTGTCTGCAAAGGGCTGGAGATGTGCTCCTGACACATGCTTTAACTTAGCAACATGATGGCTAACACGGTGTAGTTTTCCACCTCCATCATCACTTCCAAAACCCCGCGCGCCATGTGCTCAAGCTTCTCTCGTGTCCCAAGGGTATCCAACACACATTTAACTTTCAGAAATCGTCATTTGCATACTACAGATTATCTTTATTTAATGGCTTTCGAGATTAAATGGGTTAAATTTTATATTTTTAGTTTGTTCTGATTTTGAAGAAACCTTTAATGCTCATATATGAAATATATTTGACATATGACTACAGTTACAGAGAACTATTAATTTTTAAATAGATTTTTAGATGTAAATTCACATTTTCAGCATCATCCAGTCTTGCCGCATGACAGAAATCATTAAAACATCTAGAATTACTTAAAGGGATAGTTCATACTCATACTTAATACTTAAAAGGATAGTTAACCCCCTCCAAAAAACTTTATTTACTTAATATTTACTCACCTTCAAGTGGTTCTGATATTTTAATGGTTTGTTTCTTCAGTTGAACGCAGAAGAAGATACTTTGAAAAATGTTAGAAACCGGTAACCATTGACTTTCATAGTAGAAAAAACAAAAACAAATACTAAGCAAATGGTTACAGGTTTCCAACATCTTCCTTTTCTAAATATCTTGGTGTTGTACAGAAGAAAGAAACTCATAAAGGTTTGGACCAAGTGAAGGGTGAGTAAATATTGACGTATTTTTCTTTTTGGATGAACTATCCCTTTAAATATGCTTAAATAATAGTGGATTTTACCATGCATTATTCATTCATTCATTCATTTTCTTTTCGACTTAGTCCCTTTATTAATCCGGGGTCGCCACAGCGGAATGAACCAATATATATTTCATATATATATGAAGCATTATATATTTATTTATTTATTTAATTCATTCATTCATTTTCTTTTCGGCTTAGTCCCTTTATTAATCCGGGGTCGCCACAGCGGAATGAACCTCCAACTTATCCAGCATTTGTTTTACGCAGCGGATGCCCTTCCAGCCACAACCCATCTCTGGGAAACACATCCACACATTGTCATTCACACTCATACACTACGGACAATTTAGCTTACCCAATTCACCTGTACCGCATGTCTTTGGACTGTGGGGGAAACCGGAGCACCCGGAGGAAACCCACGCAACCATGGGGAGAACATGCAAACTCCACACAGAAATGCCAACTGGCCCAGCCGGGGATCGAACCAGCGACCTTCTTGCTGTGAGGCTAACGTGCTAACCACTCGGCCACCATGGCGCCCTATTTATTTAATATTAATACATAAAAACAATACAATCATGTTTACTGTCACTTAGTTAGATGAGCACTTGCTGAAGTTCATTCATACACTGTAAAACCCGATAAGTTACGTTAACGCAAACTGTTTGACGCAAAATGGTTTGAGTACTTTAAACTTATGTGTATTGAGTCATATACACAATTATAATTTGTGTTGATATCTTCAAATATTTACAGTAGTAATAATTGAAACATTTTAAGTTCAGTTATCAAATCGGTATGAGTTCATAGAAACATAATCCAAACATACTATGTTAACTATGTTAACACATAAAGTATATTTAGTTCATTCATAACTCATTAGGTTTGAGTTTTGCTTAATATAACCAGTTCATGAGTTACCATAACTCTTTCTCATTAAGTCAAAGTAACTTTTTTTCATTATGATAGTTTTTATATTATATTATATTAGTTTTTATTATATATTTTTATATTATATTAAAGTTAAACTAACTTCGTTCATATAGTGATTTTCAATGTAAGGTTTTACAGTGTTCATTTTCCTTCGGCTTAGTCTCCTTATTCATCCGGGGTCGCCACAGTGGAATGAACCCCTTCACCAACTTATCTAGCATAAGTTTTACACAGTGGATGCCCTTCCAGCTGCAATCCAGTACTGGGAAACACCATACACTCTCATTCACACATACACTACGGCCAATTTAGTTTTTTCAATTCACCTATACCACATGTCTTTGGACTGTGGGGGAAACCAGAGCACCCGGAGGAAACCCGGGGAGAACATGCAAACTCCACACAGAAATGCAAACTGGCCAAGCCGGGACTCGAACCAGTGACCTTTTTGCTGTGAGGTGACAATGCCAACCACTGCGCCACCATGTCACCTGCTGAATTAAGTGTATATTTTATTACCTAATTTTATTTAACGCAAACTTCTAGTATATACTGATGTTTTCCTTCAACATATTGAGCAGCACGGCTGTTTTCAACACTGATAATTTAATAAATACTTTATTAATACTTACTATTAATAAATTAATAAATACTTAATACTTACTTAAAATAAATAAATACTTATTAAATTAATAAATACTTAATTTAATCAAATATTTTACACTTAAAGTGTACAAATGCACACAACATTAAACATTTTTAACACCTGCAGGGCAAATTGTCCAGTGTACAACTCCAGAGTTGTTAAATAACACTATCTTCTGGTATATATACGAGTCCCACCAGCCCAGTTACACTTTAAAAAGGGTTGAGTATATACACTTAAGCAGAGTATATTACTTTAGACAACCGTGTTGACTGTATTGACTCAGTCACCTTAAGTTCCCATTGAGCAATTAACACTGATGAGGAGTATGGAAAGGCAACACCAGACATGCACACTGTTAAATTCACAATTTAACCCACATCAGTGTTAAAACAGTACATGAACACTTGGATTTTAACACTACAGGGGCTTACACCAGAAATTCAACACCTCACAATTTGCTGTGAAGGATCACGTGATGCTTAAAATTCAGCTTTGCATCACAGGAAATCGAAGATACTTTAAAATATGTGCAGAGATCCATTCAAATGCTGGTTTTATTGTCATTTTGTTAGCACGAGGGTCTTCAAAAAAGTTATTAGTATTAATATTCGATCACCAGTGTACATACACAGTGGTTTTGTAACCTGTACTGGTGTGTTTTTTATTTAAATCTTGTACATTTCCAGAAAGACTAAAACAGATAAAAGGTGTTGGCTTCAGAGCGTTGCATTATTGACTCACCATTTGTCCAGCTCCTCTTTGGGGAGTTTGCACTGAGCGGGAACTTCTTCTGGCATCTTTCTTTTCTCTGTCTGTCTGTATGTGTGTGACCCGTGCTGTAGAGAGCCTGTAAGCAAGCACACAGTGATCCTAGAATATATATAGGGTTACTTCTCAGCGCGTGGGAGGGAAGGAGGAGCAGAAACGGCCTGGAGAAGAGTGTCAGAGGCCAGAAGACGAATAGTAAAGGTGACCCGAACAGGCAAAATTAACCTCTCTGGAATGAAACCACAGAGCAGTTTCAAAACCGTGTGTAAACGTCTGTTGACTAAACATAAAACTATATGTACCGTTCAATTATTTGTGATGTTCTGTAGGTTTTTTTTCTTAGATAGCCTTGGAAAACCTGCAGAACATCACAAATAGTTGAACGTTTTCATGTTTTTAATATCTGCATGGTTTCAGTTCGAGCCTTGTACGTCTGTTTCACTGAAGAAAACAAAAAGGTTAATTGCATTTATTAAATTATTTTAAAGAGGTGGTCCAGAGAGTGTTTTTAAGGCTTGGTTGTGTTTATAAGATGCAAAGCAATAAGTGCTCATGCTTAATTTGTAAAAAAATCATGTTTTTTTTTTATAAATCTTACTCTCTAAAAAACACAGTGTTAAAAACTACCCAAATTGGGTTGTTTTTAACCCTATTGCTGGGTAAATATAGGACAGAACACATCAGGGGTTAAATTAACCCAAGTAATTGGGTTATTATTTTTAACCCCAAAAAATGTTTTTTTTTCTACCCAATAATTGGTTATTTTTACTTAAATAACAGGTTAGTTTGACTTGATGAATAGGTTATATTTTCAAATGTAATTTTTAGCTTTCTTTTAAAATCATTAACCACATAAAAAACAAAACAAACAAGTGAAAATTGTCTTAGCTTTATTCATTTTTTGTTCCATTACATTTGTTCAGCACATCACACTTTGTAAATACACTTTACCTGAGAGATCATACACAACTAAATACAAATTATGAACTGCATTTAAAACAATTCATTTCATATTCATGGGTTGCATAATAATAATTATATATATATAGCCCCTGCTGGGAGTTGATTTGACCCAAGGAGCTGGGTTGATGTGCCTGTGTGGTGCTAGGGTTGCATTGATTCAACTCTTAGAAATTATTACCCAGAAAATAACCCAAGTTTGGGTTACATAGCACAACCCAAAAACTACCCAGAAGAAAAAAGAAAAAATAACCCCGGATTTTTTAGTGTTTATTAGTCTGTACTATTTTCTTTAAGGAGGCTCTCTCAGTGGTCAAGAAGACAAATTCTTACCCAAAGTGTCTTTTAAAGTTTTATTCTTTGCAAAGAAGGTCAGACAGTCATACAGCAACGCAGGTTTCTGCAGAGTGTGAGACACCGAAACAGAGTGTGTTCTCTTTTTATCTAGTTTGCTAAGCTCACAAGGTCATTAATGACATACAGAATGAATCACAGTTACATCAACGCTCACATTTAACCTTTGACTGTCTATATTTCAGTCTTAACTACCACCTGAAGATATAGCTTGTTAAATCACCATATTTGTGTCCAAATCTTGTCTGGTGATAAGCAGATGTTAAAGTGGTCACATTTGGTCTAACGTAAACAGTACATCCATGGAGGAATAAAAGAACAGACCTTTATAATGTATATAAATGAATTTCCACCACAGATTATATACAGCTACTCTGCTAAAATGAAAATGACGGTCATATTTCCTAGTTCCTCGAAAGCCCGCCCTCAGGAGGCTCTGATTGGTCAGCTAACATTATGATAGCGTCATGCCTTTGCCTAAATATCGTCAGTCAGTGTAACTGAAAAATGACCTTTGTCAAATGCTAGCTATATCTTATTATAATTCTCTGGAACATAATTAAATTAAACTATAAGCACTTCTGTCTTTGTGTTGTGTCCTTTGGAAGCCCAAATACAGAAACAGAAGAAGTTCTGTGGAGTTTGGACGCCATTTTAGCTTTCTCTGCTAAAACATTACAGCACATCTGGCCACGCCCCTTCTCTGCGCAGGGTGTATGTGTGTAAACCTCAAGGATTTATGACATCATTAACCAGGAAGTGTTTTTTTGTAGTCCCCAAACTTCGTTCGCTGCTTGGCTAAGCTAACTCTGTAAAAGCCAATGTTTCTCTTTGCATCGAGCGTCTTACATTCAGAGATGTTGTTTATGTTCACACAGCCACATTACACACATGATATTGTAGTGGACCACACCTTTAAGGTAAGTTGTTGCAAACTGTTTATATGGGCTAAAATTAAACAAATAAAATTTAGTAATCATTTATTCATTTACTTTCTTTTTGGCTTAGTCCCTTTATTAATCTGGGGTCGCCACAGCGGAATGAACCACCAACTTATCCAGCACATGTTTTACGCAGTGGATGCCCTTCCAGCTGCAACCCATCTCTGGGAAACATCCATACACACTCATTCACTAAGGACAATTTAGCCTATACCCAATTCACCTGTATTGCATGTCTTTGAACTGTGGGGGAAACCGGAGAACCCGGAGGAAACCCACACGAACGCAGGGAAAATATGCAAACTCCTCACAGCAACGCCAACTGACCCAGCCGAGGCTCGAACCAGCGACCTTCTTGCGCCACAACTACCTACTGTGTCACTGCATCGCCCTAAATTTAGTTATGTTAAACCTAATTTGTTTGTTCAAATTCAGCCTAGATGTTTGTAATCACTTACCTTAAAAAACTGGGTAAATCCAATGATTTAAAGTATATTAAATGTTTTAAAAACGACCCATTCTAATTTAACAGAGATGTTTTATTGGCAGCTTGAATCTCTTTTTATATTGAAGTTTTAGTCATTTTGTTTTGTTATATTCACTCAAATAAGTATTTGTGTTGCTTGTTTAAATTACTCATTTAAAACGAGCTGAATCAACACAATTCTTGCAGTCTTTTTGGATGTGGGACAACTTAAATGTTACATGATTCATACATTTAAATTTGCAAAAACAATTTACAAAGTGACATTGATTAGCACTTGTCACCTCACAGCAAGAAGTTCGCTGGTTCAAGCCTGGCTGGGTCAGTTGGCATTTCTGTGTGGAGTTCGCATGTTCTACCCGTGTTCACGTGGGTTTCCTCCGGGTGCTCCGGTTTCCCCCACAAGTCCAAACACATGCACTATAGGTGAGTTGAATGAACTAAATTTAGTGTATGAGTGTGTGTGTGTGTGTGAATGAATATGTATGGGTGTTTCCCAATACTGGGTTCGGCTGGAAGGGCATCTGCTGCATAAACTACATGGAGGAATAGTTGGCGGTTCATTCCACTGTGGCAACCTCTGAAATAGAGACTAAGCCTAAGGAAAAAGAATGAATAAATTGATTTGTGTTGGACAACATGAAGGAACTGTGTGGAACCTAGGATTTTTAACAGTGATCTTATGCTCATCTTTTTGGCTTAGTGCCTTTATTAATCAGGGGTGACCACAGCGGAATGAACCGACAACATATGTTTTACACAGCGGATGCCCTTCCAGCTGCATCCCATCACTGGGAAACATCCAAACACACTCTTTCACACTACAGACAATAGCTTATTCAATTCACGTGTTTAGACTTGTGGGGGAAACACCCGGAGGAAACCCACGCGAACACTGGGAGAAGATGCAAACTCCACACCAACATGCCAACTGACCAGCAGAGGCTCGAACCGTCTTGCTGTGAGGCAATTGTGCTACCCACTGCGCCACCATGACAGCCTTATATCTCATTCACTGATTAATTTTCTTTTCGGCTTAGTCCCTTTATTATTTCTGGGGTCGCCACAGTGGAATGAACCTCCAACTTATCCAGCATTTGTTTTTACGCAGCGGATGCCCTTCCAGCCGCAACCCATCTCTGGGAAACATCCATACACACACATTCACACACATACACTACGGACAATTTAGCCAACCCAATTCGCCTACACCACATGTCTTTAAACTCCACACAGAAATGCCAACTGACCCAACCGGGGCTCAAACCAGCGACCTTCTTGCTGTGAGGCGAACGTGCTACTCACTACACCACCTTATAGCTAAAGGCCTTATATCTAAAAATAGTTTTTTGTTTAGGTATTTAGGCCTTCATCAGAAATGTGGAAATTCTTAATAAATTAGCTTTTAAATAATTTCTAGCCAACTAAATAAGTTTTGTGTTACATTTTGTTGAAACATGACAAACATGAAACAACTCTAAACCAGAATCCATTAAATTAGCATTTCGCACCGCGTTTGATTCTCGTTTTTGTGATTCAGATTGATGGCTTTTGTTTAGTTTCACTGTAATGCTTGATAGAAGCACGTGGCAGAAATGTACGTGTGTTTCATGTGTTCAATATTACAAAATACCTGCAGTGTTTCTGTTTGGAGGACTGTAAACATGCATTCTGTCTAGTCTCTCACTCTAACACCAGATGGCGCAGTTTTACTGCACCACTGCAGGATCAAGACCACACTACAAAATAAAATATACAAAGAAAGAAGGAGAATAAATGACAGCATCTCGGATATACCCAATACTAGGCAATAACGATATAAAGAAAGAATACATTTAATTTGCCTAAAAGCAGTGATTTAACGTTCATCAGTGTTAATGTCGTGCTTCTATTTTGTAGTTCTGACGACACGTCTTATGACGTTTTGCTGATGTCACTGCATATTTTTAGAAAACTGTAAAGACAACAACGACAGTAACATGTGTATCAATTTTATCTTTTACTTACGTGTATTTAAATGCAGACAACGTTAAATCCTTTATTTTTTATTATTATTTAAGGTAGTCATGGTGGCGCAGTGGGTAGCACAATTGCCTCACAGCAAGAAGGTCGCTGGTTCGAGCCTTGGCTGGGAAAGTTGGCATTTCTGTGTGGAGTTTGCTCTGGTTTCCCCCCCACATTTCCAAACACATGCGGTATAGGTAAATTGGGAAGGCTAAACTGTCTGTAGTGTATGTGTGTGAATGAGTGTGTATGGATGTTTCCCAGTGATGGGTTGCAACTAGAAGGGCATAAGTTAGTGGTTCGTTCTGCTGTGGCGACCCCAGATTAATAAAGGGACTAAGCCGAAAAGAAAATGAATGAATGGATAAGTATTTAACTATGAGTTGTGTAATTTGTGCCTAGAAATAAAAATTAAATAAATAATAAATAATGGCATTCGATAGATTATCTGGATAAAATAAAATAAAATAAAATAAAATAAAATAAAATAAAATAAAATAAAATAAAATAAAATAAAATAAAA
>CAIGQQ010028815.1:9633-26888 GCA_903798035.1 Danio albolineatus | reverse complement strand
TATTTTTTTTTTTTTTTCCAAGTGTACATGCACTTCTTGTGCTTCCATGTAGTGTTCCACCCTAATCGTCTTGGGACTTCCTTTATAAAGAATGGTGTTCTCCAGCTTAATCCCCAGTGAAAATTTCAGCTGTGAAATAATGGCACAACAGACAGCAAAGACAAATAATGCTGAGCACTTGACTTTTGCACTGTTGAATTTACAGCAAATCAAGTCATTCTGCTGCCACCACTCAGAGTCAGTGCTTCTTGCATTAAAATAAGGTAAGTATAACCAGTACAAAACAAGCAAAGCCATTTATGACATCCAATAATATTGCTTTTAATAACACTTTTAGCCATCTAAGTTTAAATAAACAACATAAGGCACTAATTTGGGACTTTTTATTTACAATCAAGACAGTTCTTTACTAGAAAAAGAGGGACAAGGATATCAAAAATAGTACATATTTGGCTTAAACAAACAAACTGCAACAGTGGTGGGGCTAGCTTGAATGGCACCCTGGGCGAACCACCCCATATACGACCATAATTGGAATATTGTGTGAATTGGAATTATTAAAAATATTTATAGTTATTATAGATAAAGTAAAAAAATTAAAAATAAATAAATAATAATAATAATAATAATAATAATAATAATAATAATAATAACAAAAACAAATAATATTATTATTATTATTATTAATATTATTATTATTATTACTATTATTATTATTATTCATTCATTCACTTATTCATTTTATTTTTGGCTTAATCCCTTTATTAATCTGGGGTCGCCACAGCGGAATAAACCACCAATGTATCCAGCATGTTTTACGCAGCAGATATATTTTATTGGCGCGCGCGCAAATAAGTGGGATTCACACCAGGAGGTGCATGGGAATGGTTCTTGTGTTTGCAACTTGTGCATGCAAAAGACGCCAAATGTGAATGGCCACTAGCGTCTTTATTCTGGCAATACCACTCTTGGGATTAATACACTTGCATAAAGTAAAACATATCACAAAGCTTACTGGGCCACATATGATTTTTTCCGGGGCATGTTTTTGTTTTGCACAGTCTCTCCGTGCCAGTGACAGTGCTAACCATTGAGCCACCGGGCAAAACAACAAAACAATGGCATGATTTTTTTGTCCCTTAACTAAACACTGCATTCAGTTATTCCTAATTCAGTTACTCCCAAACAGAACAAAACATTTTTGAATTAAAAGCCATGTGTACTTCTTTCTTTCTTTTTTATTAATATTAATGACATAATAGACCTAGTTTATTTACACTGCATATATACACAGCAAGTTCTAATTCAGACAAAGTGAGCACACAGCAGTACATGATAGTACTTATGATAGGGGTTTCAGGCAACACAGGCTCATTGTGAAAATGTAGTCCCTGAACGTTTCTGCAGACTGCACATTACATGGTCAGAGGTACGTATAGCTGCTTTTCATTTTTTTTAGACGAACGCTACGGGGCGGTGTGACGCCGTTTATTTTCGCGCTCACCAGCTGACCGCTTGCCTCCATGTGGACAATTCCCGCTGCAACCAGATTGTCCCATTAGCTCGGCGTGTTCACAGAGAGGAGTTGACCACGACGACAGTGAGGAACGGTTCCAGAAAGCAGGTAAGACAAAAACAGAATTCAAAAAATGAAATAAACCAGTAAATAACAGGGTGAGAATGCGGTAAATGTCTGAAAACGTGGTAAAAATGAGACGAGGACTTTTATTTTTTTCTGAATTGCTTTTTTGAAAGTTGTTGTTTGGGTTCAGGGAAGTGTGTGGGTGGGTCAATCGATAAAATTTTGGTTGGATTTAGAGAAGGAGGAGGGTGGGTCAGTCGATTGGTCGGTCATTCAGTCAGCCAAACAGTCATCTGACAGCTGCCTCTGGTGGGTTTACACGAGAACAGCGGCCTCGAACAGCACTTGCGAGAGACATTTAAGCTCTCAAAAAGCTTACGCAACGGCCTCTTGTGTATTCGCGAAAACAAAAAGTGCAAAAAACTTACCTCCTGGGACGTATTCCCATGGCCTCCAGAAACGAACTTAGGACTATGTCTTGACACTATGAGTAATTGGTCATGCCACTTAGACTGGTAAGTGCCCCCTCTGTATTCTAAGCCTACATGATAGGAGGTTCAGGAGTACCCGCACTGGTTTCTATCCACCTTGTTTAACATCCCTTGTGTCTTGATCTCCTGGAATGAGGCTAACCATCACCACCATGTTTCGAAGGTTCTACAATAGATCTGCAAACACCAATTGTACTTGAAAGCTGAGTAGTGCACTTTTTACCAAGACAGTTCCTGGAATATCAGATCAGTATCAGAGGTATCAAGATTGATGAGTGGAAAAATGGTGCTATCAAACCCTTGCCACAAACAACTAACTCCAAAGACTCCTTGCCTTTTCAAATGTGTACTGATTGGTCACTGGTTCAAGTCCCGAGTCAACAGCAGTACACAAATGATTAATTCTAGTTAGGGTTCCAGTGGTTCGTTCTTTTGTCATGTGACATGAGAGCGGGATTGGATACTGGACCATAACTCACTCACACACTACCCTTCGACTTAGTCCCCTGATTATCAGGGGTGGCCACAGTGGACTGAACTTGAATTTGTTTTTCTGAGATGTCTAAGGTTCAATTTGGTGAAATTATATGAACTTCCCATCACAAACATAAATACATGCAGTCAGATGTCCAATTACATTTGAGAGATTGTTTACTGTCTCAGGAATTGGCTGTGAGCTTGCTTTATTGGCTTTGATCACAGGTGGGAGTTGTCATTTCTTTGAATCTTTTCAATAAAGCTCAGTTGACAGTTAATTTTAGAGTCTAAATATAGGAAGCAATTACTCAACTGCTGTAGCCTTTACAGAAATGTTGGCTTGTATCCACATAAACCTTAAAATGAGCAATATATGAGCAGATAAAGCAGACTAATGAAACGTGGTAAATGTGGTTAGCAAGGTTGTCTCACAGCAAGAAGGTCACTGATTCGAGTCTGAACTAGAAGGCCTTTCTGTGTGGAGTTAGCATGTTTGCGTGGGTTTCCTCCGTGGGTTCTCCGTGGGTTTCCTCAGTTTACCCTACAGTTCAAAGACATGCAATTGGATCAATTATATTGGCCATAGTGTGTGAATGAGAGAGTGTGTGGGTGTTGTACTCTCAGGCTGGGAGGGCATCTGTTGTCTAAAACAATCTGATGTGGTGACCCCTGATAAATCAGGGAATAATCCAAAGGAAAGTGAGTGAGTGATGTTAACAGTTAAATTCAGACTCTGTATAACACTTAAGTGTGTATCTTTGTTATGTTAAAATAAACACCAACAGTGAAATACAGACACACTGCAGCCAAAGTGAGTAATATAAAGCATAACTGTGTACACTACTATATTCATTAAATACTAAACATTTGCACCTCGACACAGTTTTAGGATTTACCTCTTTATTTTAATATCATTAAAGGAATAAATGATTTAAAACCATAGCAATTTTCTAGGGAAATGTTATATCGTAAGAAATATTATTATCGCAACCCTTCGGCTTAGTCCCTTTATTCATCAGGGGTCGCCACAGTGGAATGAACCGCTTCCAGCTGCAATACTTTATCATTCAAATATTATTACTTATTTTTATTTATTTATTATTTTACTTTACTCATTACTTAGAAAACGAATATGATTACGTAACTCGCATTACTTGTAATGTGTTACCCCAACACTGTTCCCAGTATCATGTAGCCCTAATATGTAGACATTATTAAACAGTAACATCTCGAAACTAGTTCAAAGTAGGGCTGTATATATATATATAAAGTTCTGTCTGGCTCTCAAATCTGATTGGCTGATAGCTGTGCAATATTCTGCAATAACAGCACTCATACAGCCTCCTTGGCCTTCTGTATCACTCGGCCTACATAGAGTGACAATATAATGTACTATTGAGGCTTTTGCACCTTACCCGAGTTGGCCTGAAAATGGTGGTCGGGTGCACAGTTTATGCAAACTCCACGGTTTACTTAAAGGGTGTATATATTTTTCATTACTATTCAGTGATTCCTCTGCATGACAAAAGAAATAAGCCCGCATACCACACTTTGAGAACCACTGCTATAGAAAGTTAGATAGGCATTGTCTGTGTCATGTTTGATGCAGAGCAGGCAGAAGATGGAGGCTCACGAGAACATTGATGGACATTTAACTAAAAATGCTGGAGAACAGCAGGTACTGCTTTGTTGGTGTTGTTATTGTCTTTTGCAGGTTGGAGTGAAGAAGATGAAGGAGACTCACAAGGGGAACGGTGGATATATACTTGAAGACCTGGAGCTCAGCAAGCAGGTAGAACTGCTTGAACAGACTGAACAACGGAGTTAGTTTCCAAAGGAATGTATTAAGATTAATTAAAGACTTGATATCTTTCTCTTTGGCAGATTGGCATGGAGCATGTGGAGAAACAGGAAACACACCTCAGTAGTGACAAATACAAGGTAACAAATTAGGTACTGTCTTACATTAAGTTGAATCAGATGAACTTTATTAAAAAAAAATTAAAAATACATATTTAAATTTTTTACAGAGTGTCACAGAAGGGACGGGATTCACCTGAAACAATATAAACAGCGTTTATTTACAGGTGAGTAGAAGCGTGTGAGTATATTGATGCTGATGATAATAGTCCTTGAACGTAAACTGGATATTTGACTGCAGGCTTGGAGACTTTTTTTTGTGTGAGAATGTAGTTGTTTAGATTGCAACTATGCAGTTTATTTATAAGGAAAGTGCCAATTTTACATCTTTATAATTTCGGACATGGTATTGGCGTCCTGTCATACTGAGCAGAGCAAAGACTGTTGGCGGTGTTTATCTACAAGGTGGTGACAGAGACCATGTAATAAGCCCTTAGAGAAGAAAAACTCATCAAATCATTATAAAACAGGTAAGTGACTTTCTAAGTCGATCTCTCTCTTTTGTATGTTGTAGTGCTGTATTTATACCATAGTCGGGTAGTGTTTCTGGTAGTGTTTGCTTTGGCTTTTTCGTGGTTAATTATTGTGATATCCCGATTGCAATAGAGAAATACTGGGAAATCTCTCTAGACTGATGACATTTCATGCCGTTCAGCCTTATAATCTTTAAATGTGAGCAAAATCACCTGTTTTTTCACCACTTTAGATATTACGCTAGAGAATCATTCAAATACTAGTTCTAAAGTGACGTTAGTGAAGTAGCATCGGTTTCTGCTGTTCTGATGGTCAGCTGCAGATATAAATGAATGGTGGAAGAAAGTAGTTCAGCATATAAAAGGATTTTAAGACTCTGTGTTTGATTTTCTTTTTTTATACACACGATTAGGTTAAACTGTTGTATAAATGCAATATTACACTTGTAGCAGTGCGATATGGCTGTTTTCATCACTGGTGGGACACTAAGGCACTCGACCTATAACTATACACACACACAATATGCACCACAGTAAAATATATTACAATATGATATGGCCGATTGTGATTTAAGCTGCATCAGAAAGCAGAAAGTGTGCCATAGATAATCACAGCACGCTTATATACAGTACAGTCTTGTCGAAGTGCTTCCCACGTGATTTGTACATCAGATTAACAACATGATTTTGTACATTAAATAAACAAACCAGCTGACCGTCCTAACACCAAAAGCCATTGCTAATTAAAAAACCTCAATTTAGAATTATTTTGGAAATTAGAATTATTCCCTTGCATCATGTACAGTTTAACGACGACAAATCAGAGGATTTTGCTCACACATAAAGATTGTAAAGCCAAATGACATAAACCAACCTCTGCCTGCCTGTTTTTCTCTGCTGCTCCAGGTATTCATCAACATTCACCCCATAAAAGGCAGAGTAAAGCAAACACTAGAATATTATAATGTGCTTACTATTAACTGCATGCAGTAATACAATATACTTATTGATATATAAAAGAGAGATCAATTCAATAATCGATACAGTAACTTTGAACATACAAAAGTCTACCAGTAAGCACTATAAACACCCTTCACATTAGGTACAGTTTTTTGTCTTGCAGCAAAACCTGCTGAATTAGTATTCCTCATGATGTAATTGAGAAAGATGACAAAATGGCATCAAATGAGAAAAAGATGAACCTATTAAAGACCTTGAAGGCCTGTTTTAGACAAACCAATCACATATTTACTATGTTATATATGTAACTATGATGTTTAAATGGTGTTTTTTATCATGCGCAGTGACTTCATTACTGTAACTTGCAGAGACGCACGCATGAGCTGTGTCATCTGACCTTTTTTAGATCCAGTTATTTTCTTTGAAGCTTCTTCTTCCAGTTTTTTTTTCTCTCTTTTTTTGTGCATAAACATACTGACTATTACTTTAGTCACTGTTACTATGGTTACAGGTTACAGGCATGCGAAAGCCGAGGCTTGACTCCTGTTCCACACTTAAATAGACTATTGACACTATTTAACAGGAGGCAAACAGGAGGTTTTAAGACTCAAACCTGAAAGTACTGCGGACTAATTGTATTATCGCGTGATTAGCATAATGCGTTTTCAATTTGACCTTTGCCTCCTATTGGAACACCTATTGCAAAAGATGATTGAAAAAAGATACAAATGGTACCGATTGTATACAAAACAGTGTCTAATGGTTCTGTGAACAAGGAAAAGTTCCATTAAAATCCACAAAACTCAGAATTAGCCATGTGTGCTAGGCTGGGAAGAATAGTATTGTAATAATCAGGGCTTGACATTAACGTTATTTTTATCCCCAGCCACTGTGGCTAGTAGTTTTTCAACAGTATGTACTAGCCACTTGAAATATTCACTAGCCAAATTTTTGTTTATAGGAAAATATATAATTTGTATGCATACAAAAACATTTGACATTTTAAAAATAATTATTGTCATGTATCTACCCTGTAAAAATCCAACTTACAAATTGTTCACTCAGTTTAAAATTGTAAGTAAGGTGGACAATTTTAGATTTACTTCCTAGCTGTTGAATTTACTCATTAAAATGATTCAACTTCATGTTTGGAACTGTTTGTTCAATGAAAGTAAAAAAATCAGTTGAGGAGACTTTAAATTTTGATTTCTCCATATCTTCAAAAAATAAAAAGTTGACTTAACTTAAAATTTTAAAGCAACCGGCTGCAAAGAAATGTTGAGTTTATTAAGCCTCAGTGTTTGAAGCTGTGCCAAATTATTCCGTAAAGTATAATTGACTTAAACCAGCCTTTTCAGTCAACTTAAAAAAATTATTTGGCTTTAACCACTGAAGCTTAATAAACTCAACATTTCTTTGCAGCCGGTTGCTTTAAAATATTAAGTTAACTCAACTTTTTATTTTTTACAGTGTAGAACTATGCACAGTAGGCTAGTCTGTCCTGGCTAAAGGTGCCAATCACCAGTTCACTATACCTAAATAGGAAGTCAATCACCTAAAGCAATGCTATTGTAGAGCATGATGATTAAACCATTAAAAAAAATAAATAAATAAATAAAAACTTTTAAAGAAAGCAGGTGAAAACATACTGTGTGCTGTCATGAAAGGATAATAACCTGTACGCGGTTAACATTAATATTAACTGTCCATTAATAATCTGCTCAAAGAATGATTAAAGCGAAAGTGGCATTCTCTTCTGCTTACACAGACATTTTTTGAGAGAAACATTCAAGCATTTAAACACTAACGCTATTCACATCAGATGTGCACACGACACTGAACCCTCGTCAGTGAGAGTCTCTCCATGAGCGAGCTGCTTCTCGATGGGCATCCTTATGGCTGAACTTTGCTTTTAAGAAAACTAGAATTTAAAAATTAGTTTCAGCCGGCCAAAGTGGCTAGTGGGTGTGGATGTCTGACCTGATAATGTCAAGCCCTAGTATTAATTAATTCATTCATTCATTTTCTTTTCGGCTCAGTCCCTTTATTAATCTGGGGTCGTCACAGCGGAACAAACCACCAACTTATCCAGCATATGTTCTACGCAGCGGATGCCCTTCCAGCTGCAACCCATCTCTGGGAAACATCCATACACACTCATTCATACTCATACACTACGGACAATTTAGCCTACCCAATTCATCTGTACCACATGTCTTTGGACTTGTGGGGGGAAACCAGAGCACCCGGAGAAAACCCACGCGACCATGGGGAGAACATGCAAACTCCACACAGAAATGCCAACTGACCCAGCCGAGGCTCGAACCAGCGACCTTTTTGCTGTGAGGCGAATGTGCTACTCACTATGGCACCGTGGCACTCAAGTAATAATGTAAATTGTTATAAAAATGTTTTTGAACCACCACCAAACATTAAAGCATGTTCTAGCGCACCTCCAAAAACATATTCGAGATTTTGTAAAAGAGCCTAATATGACCCCTGTAATTTAGTCTCTAATTTTACGCTCCATCTAGGGAAGGTGCACAGCATGAAAGCATAAGCCAATATTAAAATAAATAAATAAATAACAATTTTGGTAGTTTTGAGTTAGGGAGCTGACACGGTCAAAATAACAAACAATAATTGCTTTATTTTACATCTCTTTCATACCTGTTTAAATAAAAGGAAATTCAGTTAACTACCCTAACTACTAGGGTTGGGCGATGTCGACCAATTTGGCATCGTACAATATCTAATGTGAAACATTGCGATGGACGACTGCATCGTCATCGTAGGCAGCGGTGAATTAATTATTTATGAATAATAAATTAATTCATAATGAATTAAATATGTGTAGCCTACTGTTTCAACCACCTGACCCGCATGGTCTTTGTTTTACCCATAACTAGGGACAGACGAAATCTGCGGACATTTTTTGCTATTTCTGCGCAGGATTTTGTTAAAAATCTGTGAATTTATGCGGAATGATTTTGGGAGTTTTCATTCATTCATTCATTCATTCATTTTCTTTTCGGCTTACTCCCTTTTTTAATCTGGGGTCGCCACAGCGGAATGAATCGCCAACTTATCCAGCATTTGTTCTACACAGTGGATGCCCTTCCAGCCGCAACCCATCTCTGGGAAACATCCACACATTCTCATTCACACACATACACCACGGACAATTTAGCTTACCCAATTCACCTACCGCATATCTTTGGACTGTGGGGGAAACCGGAGTACCCCATGGAAACCCACGTGAACACGGGGAGAACATGCAAACTCCACACAGAAATGCTCGAACCAGCGACCTTCTTGCTGTGAGGCGACAGCACTACCTACTGCGCCACCGTGTCACTGATTTTGGGAGTACCATAACTAAAAACTTAATATATGAAATAAAAAGTAATACCTTTTTAACTTTTATTTAATGTTTACAATGCAAATCCAATTAGATCCACTTTATTTGTTAAACAAAGCAAGTCTCTGATATAACATATGTACTAAAAGACAGAAAACAGTACTTTACAAACTGAATTGTAAATAAGTCATGAATATTTTATATTAGTCCGTAATATTACTGAAATTATATATACTGAATAAATATATATTTACACACATTTACACAAGTAAATAAACAGAATCAATGGTGGGCTAAAAATCTCCAGAAATCTGCAGAATTCTGCGTGCGCAGATTCCGTGTGGGCCTACCCATAACCAAATCATAAATAAACGAAAAGATAACATAATTTACACACAAATTAACACCTGTCAATGACCTTTTCTTTGGGAACTGAAAGTGATCAGGCAGAGTGATCTGTGTCGTTATAATGGCATCAACAAACTTGGTTGGTAAATAAGGTGCACAGCCAACAGGCACCAACCAACAGTCTCTGAGGTTTCCACTAAAATTACTAAGTACAAGTGTGAAAATGAAAGAATTAAAGTAGTGTACTGACGCTGTGACACGTTACCTGATACATTCAAAAGACCGAAGAGTCATTAGATGGAGACAAGATTAATTAAATATCACGTTTAACAAGTATAGTGAGTTGAGCGTGATGTGTGTTTTTAGCAGTATAGTGTGGACGGAGGGCTGTTCAGAAATGCAAGATAAAACACCAGTATGGATGTGGATCGTTTTGGTTCTAAATTGCCATTTTAAAAAATAAGACATAGTGTAAACGGGTCCTAAGTGTGTATTTTCTGCTGTTTTCTGCATTCTGTATGATACTCAAACAAGGGCATTTCATTGTTTTAAATCAAACAAGATGCTTCTATTCAAAACGTGCCACACTCCACAAAATACTCAGCTATTCCAACCTTAACTGTGGTGTGTCCCTGTAGATAAAATGAGCAAATATTGCCCTGCTGTTTTCTGGCAGTAATAAGGGAGTAAATATTGCTGAGGGGTACAACATTCATTCAGTACTGCCGTTGCACTCAACACTGCAGGCAAACAGATTACAATTAGTTGGGTGTAATGGCCCATGAGCCCCACTCTAAAGGCTGCTGGGAAACCTGCAGGATTTATTTGGATGGCATGATCTAAACAACAATGCGTGGGGGTGTTGACGAAATAGTGCTGCATACTTTAAAATGGAAATGCTCACACAATGAGTTGGGTCCGCAAGTCACAATTGATTTCGGAGTATTTTTTAATTCATTAGCTTGCGGATGTGCATTACCTTGAGTGTAATTTTCCTCCAAATGTTGCAGATTTACCTCCTAGCTGACTTAAGTCGTCTACTGAAAAACTGAATTCTGCAGTTTGCAGTAACTCATTGTGCAGATAGAGCCGGGGAGGGCAATTAATTTTCCCAAGGGGCCACATTGAAGGGTCCCGAAACACCAAACCACATTTTTGAGATGTTGACTTTTAAATATATGTCCCGCATTGCTAAAAACACTATTAGGACTAATATATTTCACAAAAAAAAGTGAAAATGTATTGTTTTTGCGTTATTTCAAGCCAATTCGTTCTTCCGCTTTGAAAATAAATTTTGAAGCTGCGTCACGGCGATGAGATCCTTGTGTAAATTCTAGCGTGTAGACCGGCTGTCTGTACCGACGGCTACAACGTGACGTCTTTGAGTTTTCATCATTAATTCAAGAGATAGACTTGGTTCGAACCAATCAGCGCACTCTATTGTGAATGAGGTGCAACTTCATTAATATGCATGAAAGCTTTGAAGACTGTGGCTGTTTCTGAATTCCAAGAACGCAGAGAACGGACTTGCGTTCTTGTGGAGACCGGTCTTGCCAGGTCACATCGGGAGAACGAACTCGGGAGACCGCAAGGACAGAGAACGCATCCTGTGAGAAATGAGATGCTGCGTTCTTACTGATGGTCACGTGACCCTCACGCATCTTTAACCAAACATTATTTAATAATTACAGCATCCATACAATGATTTATAGTTTTCCCCCATTTCACAATATACTCTGCATAAAGACATTATAAATATATGCTACACGACACAAATAGCACAGATTTTTATACAATATCATAAATAAACACCCTTAAAGGGCACATATTTGACCCCTTTTTTATATTTAATATAAGTCTTTTGTGTCAGCAGAATTTGTCTGTAAAGTTTCAGCTCATCAGATTATTAATTATAGCTGTCTGAAGTCTATGTATTATAGCTCTAATAAGCTTTTTGCTGTTTTTGGTACTGGGCCTTTAAGGATAGTCCTCCCCACCCACCGTTCCCACGTGCCCGTCAGCGTGCCTCAATCTCTGCCCTCGGCTGCGTCAGACAGACAGATGCAATACAGTTAACAGAATTCTGCCCAAAATATTCAACATAGGCTCATTCTGAAAACATCCCCTATATACATTTCTGGAGATCGCAAATTATTTAGCCAGAGCTACCTATGGCTGCATTTCATATTAAAAAAACAAATGCTACGTGGCCGTTAGACGTCGTTCCTTTTCCCGCTTATACCATATCCTGATGTTACCAGTTTATCCAGTAGCTTGCCATGCACGTCGGTGGACTTGAGACGCAAAGAGGAGCACAACAATGGGATTCAAGTCTGGCAATGAATGGTACCAAAAAGCGGGTACCAAAAACTAAAATAAACACAACAATAACATAGAGGGGTCTGGCTGCAGACCTGGTGCAGTGCAATCTGAGCTGCATCCAATGCTTTTTATGGGCTCACCTAACCACACCCCTAACCCTACCTCTCACATTGACATCACTAGGGGTTGCCACAGTAGAACGAACGACTAACTTATCCAGCATACTGTATGTTTTACACAGCGAATGCCCTTCCAGCTGCAACACTCATTCACACACACGGCCAATTTTGTTAACCCAATTCACCTATACCAAATGTCTTTGGACTGTGGTGGAAACCAGACCACCCGGAGGAAACCCACGCAACCACGGGGAGAAAATGCAAACTCCACACAGAAATGCCAAATGGCCCAATTTGGACTTAAACCAGCGACCTTCTTGCTGTGAGACGACAGTGCTATCCGCTGAGCCACCGTGTCAGCTAGTAATATTAATTAGAACAATAGTTATAATTCTTCTGTAATAGTTATTTTTCCTGTGCTAGTTTAGAGTTGACATCAGAAGCAATGTTTTAGATTATTTTTCTGATTAAACCATACACACTTGGCCACCAGAGGAAACAATAATATAAAATACCATTAACCTGATGGATTAGGCTGTAATGGGGTAAGAGGCTCACTAAACGCATAAGAGGAAAAGGTCACACATCCACTGAAAATTACAGTGAATAGTGAATGAGAAAATAATCTGGGGGACCAAACACGGTGAACACAAAACAGCTTTTTTTATTTTAAATTAAAACAACAAAAGTAAAGTATTGTAATGCTGGATAAAAAATAAAGCACAAGCCAACCATACCTCTTACTTTGTTTTCGCTATATGAATGGATTATTTGTATTTGTACTACAACCTTATTATTAGAAGTAATGATTTTGTTATTGTGAATGGACGTTTGCGACAACATGATCCTAGAAGTCCTGTCTTAATAAATTGTTGTTGCAACATGAAGCATTATGGATTTTCACTCTCGATACATTCTCCAAGAAGTTTAAAGGAGAAGTTTGACATTCGTCCTTTTCTTTAATAATTCTTTATTGTTTAAATAGGTGTTTGGGCAAAAAGCTTTTTCTGGCTATATTTTGTTTTGTTTTTATTTTGTTGTATTTCCTTGTTATATCCTGTTATGTTTTCTATATTTTGTGATGCAATATTATGTTTTTTTTTTTTTTTGTAATTTAGTTTTGAATACCTAAAATGTATAATTTAGAAACATGTATTCTTTTCAGTCTTTTCTTGTTGTGAGTCAATAGTAGATCAGGTTGTCCGGAAGAATATAAAGGGGGAGCAGTTTTCTGTGGTGAACACTGTCTGATGAAGAGCCTTGAGCTCGAAATGTTACACACTTTGTGTCAGCCTTTTTAATGTAATAAATTTGCATTTTGGGAGCTTTGGACTGCTGACATTTTGACTATATAGTTTGCACTTTTTGTTGTCTGGCTGAGCACCCAGTTAAAAGAGCTGTGCATGTTTTTGTACTTTTTTTTTTCTTTTTTTTTTTTTGAATGGAAGTTTGCCCAAAACTGAAGTGCAAAGCAGAATTTGAAACACAATTTTCACATGTGGAAAAAGGTGAATAGTATTCAAATAATAATAATGTTAAACATGATAGGATGGGGTTTCTGTCCTTTGTTTGTTTGTTTGTTTTATTTATTTATTTATTTTAAGTGGACATTTTGTACAGCAGGGGTTCTCAGTGTCTACATTAAAAGGTCCAATTCTGATTTTTTTTATTAAAGCCAATGGTCCGGAACAACTGATATCATATTGTAATGAAGTTAGATGGCCACCAGGAGGCAGAGGCAGAGAACTTTTAAATAATTTCTAATGCAAAAATTAAACAAACAGACGGTATTTCCACACCAGCGAGACCTAGAAAATGGGGTGAGAGAAAATGAGATTGAAAAAAGAGAGAGAGAAGCAACAGAGAGAGGGGAGAGAGGTAAAAATGGTGGGGTTCAGTTCTCCAGACACGCTGCCACTCGGTGGCACGCTGACACTTGGTGGCACGCTAACACTTCTGGTGTCCGACGGCGGTTCTCCTGGATAGACGCAGGCTTCGGCCTCTTTGCCATGGCTCCCTTCAGCTCTTTCCCTTCCAGTGGTGAACCCTGCGTCCCCTGCTCCTCCCCATGCTGGGAGACAGCAGCAGGGAGACCATTTGCTTGCCAGCCTTAGGCCACCCAGGCACTCGAATGGCAGACGAACGGGCTTTGCCCCACTCGGGTTAACTTCTGAAAACTCGCCCTTCCTCTCAGTGGCGAGGGCAACTAGACAACATGTCCCTCCTTCTCCCTGGTTTTCGGCACCATTGTAATGAAGTTGTAGACGGAGAACCGACAAACTTTAAAAAAAAATTTAACAGCCGGCATCTCCTCACAGAGACTGCACTCAAAACTGAAAGTAAAAGTAAAACAAAAAGTGTCCAGGCCTGGTCCTCTCTCGTCTTCCACTGCTGTCTCTCCTTCTTTTATAATCAAGAGCTCTAACCACCAGCCCAGCCTGATCTCATGAGAAAATGTAAGCATTTTACGTTTTGCCAGTTTAGTGGCTAATTTGTACAAATTCGTACGAGTTCAGTCGTACAAAAATGTACTATTTAAAAAAGGAGGCGTGGCACCTAACCCCACCCCTAAACCCGACCGTCACTGGGTGATGAGCAAATCGTACTAAATTGTACGAATTAGATCGTACAAATTCATACGAATTAGCCACTAAATCAAAAGTTACGAATTGCCATGAGATAGCGTTGGCCAGCCTGATTGCATTCCCACAGCTCTCGACCCCGTCCACTCGCCACATACATAACTTGTTTTTATTAAACATCCATAACATGCATCACAAGTCAATACTATTTATTTTTCTTTAAATAAGGTGGAATTTGCCTTCAAAGCACATTTATTACAATACAAATGTGGCAAAACAAAAAATGAAATAAAAAAAAATTAAAAATAAAAATAAAAAAAGGGCATTTTTGTACAAAACACAACCAAAGGTAGGCCAAAAAAACAATAGTATCTGGATGCAGCCATGATGATGCAAGCTGAGGTCTCACAGATGCAATTTCAGACAAAACGCAGTGAATGGAGCCAGTGACATCACTGTGAGGGGTAGGGTTAGGTGTGGGCATTAAAAAGCATTGCATGCAGCTCAGATTGCAATTGAACCAGGTCTGCATCCAACCTGTCTCCATAAGAAAGGTGAATAATACAAAAGGTGTGTAATGAAAAGTTTAGGTGTTGTAGTTTTGCGGTCCTTATTTCTCTATTTTGTGGATACTGTCGTACAAGATGTCCGTGTTTCGTTTTATAGTGGCGACTCACATTTCCACTCTTTACAACTCCAGTTGTCTCATTACAAATCAAGCAGAATGCTTTGTGCTGGCTTATGGCAAAATAAACGCATACTTATCTATCCATTCAACTTTGCTGTGGTGCGTTAAAGCAGGTTTGCGCATTCGAATAGCCTGCTCGAACCTGTGAAGCCTTGTATGATCACTGAATGTCAGTTTAGCAGGAAAACTTTGAATATTTTGCCTTCAATATTGTTTTTTATCATGATCTTGCAATACAAAATGGAGTTGGGTGCAGATTAAATAACCTCACGGTTTGGATCCAGACCAGACTTTGGACTTTGAGAAGCCTAGTTGTACAGCATTGATGATGTTATTTTATATAATGATCCAAACTCAAGCAAAAATCGCTCAAGGGTAGCTTAAATAATGTGTCGGTGCTCTTCGAGTAAGGGATTCATCAGAATGAACAGAAAAAAATCAGTTCAAGGAATTTGAAAAATGTGGAAAAAATATTTAAAAGGTTTATTTTAACTAATATTAAATTAAAATATTAAAATCTTTATATTTTTTCCACATTCTTCGAGTGCTTTGGACCGATTTTTGCTGTTTATTCAAAATATAAGGAGCTAAACAGAACTTTAAGTTTTAACTCAAATGCCATGAGGATCAGCAATGTAGCAATGGAACTTAATGCAGTGCTTCTTTTCTGGCATGAAACCCACTTTATATTGTGTCTCTAACAGGCAGAGTGGGTCACTGATTTTAAATAAACCAGATCTTAAATGCAGTGCGTTTATAATGGCATGACAGTTCACAGGAAGAGCCCGGGCTGGCTTATTCAAAATTTAAAGTCTCTCTGCATACAGCCCATTGTGAGGTTAATAGGTTTTGTTGCTTGGCTGGATGTTGGGCTCATGGAAAATTATTGTTTGCATTCTCCAAAAACACTGCAAGTGACACAAGTACATGTACAGCTTACTGTGAAGCCAGGGAGACAGGGTGAAGAGGATTCCACTAAGTTTTTAAGCCTTCATCAACTCATAGTACAAAAAAAAAAAAGACATTGAAGGTAAGTTATGGAACAAAATAAATAAATTGGACCCTTTTTAGTGGTAATGGGTTGTTCAAGCCACCCCCAAAAAACACCCCCACCTTCTGCAATACCTCACACCAGGAGGAACATCTTTGTCACACAGCACGTACAAAGCACACACTGTAAACACATCTGTATCTCACTTATGACCATCTGGTCAAAAATACACAAAACTGTGTTGACATAAAAAAAATCAGATGATGGAAAATGCATGAGAATGTGCAGCTTCCCAGATATGCTCTTAGCTATCACATAAAGATGCTTCAGGCAAGCACAGTGTGGATGATGTACGCTGATGAAACCTCAAGATAAAGTTAAAAATAATACATAAACCAAGAAAACTGCTTTATAAAAGGTTGACCAGAAAAGTGTGGCAACTGTGCATCATTCTTAAGTAAGGGGTTAGTTATGGGGTTAAGTTAGGTCAGTTATTAGTTCAATAGTTCAAACTATGTAAATCAGTTATATTCAAAGGCATGAAAAAATCTGTATCACTTTGGAGTGAATAGGTTTGGATTGACAAAAGCATGACAAAATTAAACAATGTAATACCTTTCATCCATTCGTTCAATCAATCAAGCAAGAAAGCAAGCAATCAGCCAACCAACCAACCACCCAATCCATCCCAAAACAAACCAAACGAAGCCAAGCCAAACCAAAAACAAACAAACCAACCACCCAAAGCAAACCAAAACAACCAACCAACCACCCCAAAAAAAAAAAAAAAAAAACTGAACCAAACAACAAACCACCCAAAACAAACCAAACAACCAACCACCCAAACCATACCAAACCAATCCAGACCAAGCCAACCAAACAACCTGCCAAACCACCAACCACCCAAAACAAACCAAACCAAACCAAACAACCCACCACCC
>CAIGQQ010028813.1:12655-26670 GCA_903798035.1 Danio albolineatus | reverse complement strand
TTTTTTATATATAGTTTTGGCTTCTATGAATGTGTTTATCACATATACATAATAAATATATATAACACACACACATATTATGTCAAAACAAACTTTTATTTTGGATGTGATTAATCACAATTAATTTTTGGACAGCCCTAATATATATATATATATTCAAAGGCAGGCTACTTATGTTTATTAAAAAACATATTGAATAATTGCAGCTTAATAGCTACACAGTTAGAGCTAGATATGTTATTATATATGAGCAATCCCAAGCAAATGTCCACCTTGCCATGAAAATGTTAAAATTTTCACCAAAATATGAAAAATCTGCGTTTTTTTAATGTATTTTTCAAGTATTTTACTTTACTTTTACTTCAGAAGCTCAAAAATGTCTCTGTCAGTGTTTTCAAACTATTATATATGATTTACCCAAGTCACACAAGCGGCAATTTCACATCCATAACGGAAAGACGTCACCTCCACAACGACACTTTTAATAATACATGCAAAAATATTAAATAACATAAAATCAATCATGTTTGTTCTAGTGAGTCGACTCTGATCCTCTTGATTGTCGTTATTTCTTTTGGGTTGTGCAGTTTAATTCACAGAATTTCTACAAAGTGTGTTGTATCCTGTAAACTGGCAGACTTTTTAGGTCACATCCATAACATGTTTATTTCCCTCCTTTAAAGTACAAAACATGTTTACGGATTGATATTTGTCTGATCCCATAACTCTCTGGTCAGTTTTTCTGCAAAATATGAACAGAATTTTCAATATAATGTTAACCTATACTTTCTATGTGAATTTATGCTTTGAGTTTTCACAGCAAACGTCACATCCGTAACACTGGAACTGCTCATATACAGTTGAAGTCAGAGTTTTTAGCCCCCCCTATTTATTTTTCTCCCCAATTTCTGTTTAACGGAGAGATTTTTTTTTCCAACACATTTCTAAACATAATAGTTTTAATAACTCATTTCGGTCCCACTTTATATTAAGTGTCCTAAAATACTATGTACTTGCATCGAAAAATAAATACAACGTACATACTGTGTTTATAATGTCTTGAGGTGGGATATGGGTAGGGCCAGACGGAATCTGCACGTGCAGAATACAGTTTGTAAAGTAATATTTTCTGTCTTTTAGTAGAGATTTTATATGAAAAACTTGCTTTGTTTACCAAATAAAGTGGATCTAATTGGATTTGCATTGTAAACATTAAATAAAAGTTAAAAAGGCATTACTTTTTATTATATATAATAAGGTTTTAGTTATGATACTCCCAAAATCATTCCGCATAAATCCGCAGATTTTTAACAAAATACTCCGCAGAAATAGCAAAAAATGTCCGCAGATTCCGTCTGGCCCTAGATATGGGTAAGGTTAGGGACTGGTTTGGTGGTATGGGTAGGTTTAAGGGTGGTTTAAGGTGAAAATTAATTACAGACATAATTACAGACAGTTATTTAATCAAGCAAGAGTACTATGTAAAAACATGTATTTACACAATAAGTACATTGTAAAAAATGATTAATTTCGGTGTAAGTACATATTAGTTAGGGCCACTTTATATAAAGTGGGACCTTCATTTCTAATCACTGATTTACTTTATATTTGCCCTGATGATCTCCATGTTTTATGTAAGTATTATGGAAAGTAAGGCCAACTCGACATTATACCTTAAATCAAGGTGGGAAAAAGAGTTAAATGTAGAAATTCTACCAGATGTATGGTTTGATATGTGTAAAATTCAACATTCCTCCACAAGCTCACAACAATTGAGGGTGTTCAGTTGGAAAAATTTAGTACGGTTCTTTATTACACCTAAAATCAGCAGGAAAGCTTCTTCTACACCCCAACAATGTTGGAGACAATGTGGCTGCTTAGAAGCACACCATACACACATTTATTGGAGATGTGAAAAATGGAACCATTTTGGAAAGATGTACATTTAACCTTAACAAAGGTGCTTGGATATGAGATTCCATTTTCATGCATTGTCCTGTATTTGGGTCATATTTCACCGGTTACACTTCAGGAGGACCAATACCTGGTAAAAATACTGCTTACAGCAGCAAGGAAATCCATAACTAGAAGCTGGTATAAGCCTGATTCACCGAAACAACAACAATGGTTTGATGTAATTCAGGAAATAAGGACGTTGGAACATATTACTGGTGTGCTACGTTTGAAGGTGGACTTGTACGCCAAAAGATGGCAAAAATGGACACTTTACTTTGACAAATCATAAGTGCGCTGGCTCTCAGACTGTACTAGCCAAAGTTTAAGGCATATTCGTGCATATTTTTATGTACCAAATTGTCTTCCTTTTTTTGTATACACCATGTTTCAATTAATTTTTTTCTCTCTACAGTATTCTCAACACAGGCTCGGTTTCTATTTTGTTTTCATTTTTATCTTATTTATTTATTTTAGTTTTTTTTGTTTTGTTTTGTTTGTTCTAGCTATTTGCTTGTTATTGAAATGGCTTGTCATATCTGACTCGAATTTGCCTTTTCTTTTATTTGGAAAATTGCATATGATTGTAATTAGTTGTGATGTACAAAAAAAGCAATAAAAAATTAAAGTGGAAACAAATATATTTGCCCTGATGACAGTAAATAACATTAGTCTAGATATTCTTCAAGACACTTCTATACAGCTTAAAGTGACATTTAAAGGCTTAACAGGGTTAATTAGGTTAACTAGGCAGTTTAGGGTAATTAGTTAAGTCATCAACGAAGGTTTGTTCTGTAGACTATCGAAAGAAAAAAAATTAGCTTAAAGAGGCTTATAAATTTGACCTTAAATATGGTCTTTAAAAATTTTAAAACTGCTTTTATTCTAGCTGAAATAAAACAAATAAAACTTTCTCCGGAAGAAAAAATATTATCAGACATACTGTGAAAATTTCCTTGATCTGGGAAATATTAAAAAAAGAAAAACAAACGGGGGGGATAATAATTCTGACTTCAACTGTATCTGTATGTGTGTGTATACATACATACATACATATATACATATATATATATATATATATATATTGTGGCTGTTCAAATGTCAAATGCTGTGTTCGGGTCAATATTAACCTAACAATGGGCTAAATAAAGTGTTTTATAACAAGTCTCACTGTCACTTTAATTATGTGATAAACACCAACTCGACAGCAGAGCTGCACTAATGTTATATTTAATGGACATAACTGAATTCTCTTTTGCAGGTTATTTATGATTAACTTCGAACCAAAGAACATTTAAATTAGCTATTTAGCGACTCCCTTAAACAAGCTAAAAGCGGGAGATGCGCAGATCTATACAGAAGGACTGAACTAATGATCTCTATTGCAGACCAGTGAGGAGATCGTCTATTTCTGTAAGTGTGATGAAAGCGCGTGCGGTTAAAGCTGTTTACCTCATCCGTAGGTGAGTTGAAGTGTGATGTTTCCAAGGGACGAAACAATACAACGTTACATTCAATAATAATCAACTTTAAGTCTCTCGTGAAAACCGAAAACAAACGCTTTGGCTCGTATTCATACAGCAGACGAGCGCGGCGCGCTCTTATGACGTCGAACAGACAAGTCAAAATAAAAGCTTTCTTTGTGATGACAAAACCTCAGCGCACATTAGTAAAATAATAATATTAATATTTGAATATAGTACAACAAGACATTTTTTTATATCCAAGCTTTTATTCTTGGTGAAAAGTGCAAGATTTGATCGAAAACATTACAAGACATTAAGTTTTTGCTACACACGTCCTCCGGTGCCATTTTAAATGGCTAAGCCATTTAAATCTCTTTCTACACAAACAACACACATAAGATTTCATATCGGCGATACGTTTCATGCGTACCTGCAAGTGCGACGGCAAAGCAACACCTTTATTAAACCAAGCACAACTAAACCTCCTCACCACAGAATGAAGTTTGAGGTGATTATTGAAACCGCTCTCGTTTCTAAAGCTCCTGCCGCACCGAGAGCACCGAAGCGCCTTCACGACGTCCGAATGAACCCGCGAATGAAGTTTCAGCTCTCTCTGATACACAAAGCTCTCCTCGCACTCGGCACACTTGTACGGCCTCTCTCCGGTGTGAGTTCTCACGTGAGTCTCGAGGTTTCCTTTACGCGTGAAGCTCTTCCCACACTGAACGCACACGAACGGCTTCTCTCCAGTGTGAACGCGCAAATGAATCACCAGGTTCCCGTTGTTTATGCAAGTCTTCCCGCAGTACCGACACATGAAGGGATTGGCTCCCAAGTGGACGTTCACGTGCCCCTCCAGCTCTTTACCGTCGGTAAACTCGCTCCCACAATGCTGGCACTCAAACACGTCCTCTCTAGAGTGGATCCTCATGTGGTAGTTGAAGGTAACTTTATGTCGGAAACACTTTCCGCACTGGCCACAGGTGAACGGCTTCTCTCCGGTGTGGATCCTCATGTGGACTTTGATGCTTCCTTTAAGGGAGAAACTCTTCCCGCAGTGCGTGCACACGTACGGCTTCTCTCCCGTGTGCGTTTTCAGATGATTCCTGAGGTAAATCCGGCTGGTGAAGCGCCGGCCGCAGTGCTGGCACACGAAACAGCTCTCTCTAGAGTGGATCCTCATGTGCTGGTTCAGGTTTTTCTTGTACTTGAATCCCCGTCCACACTGAACACACGCAAACGGCTTCTCTTCGGCTTTGGTCTGGAGAGGCTCTCTCCTTGGTACGCGCTTCTTGGTTTTGGAGGACGGAGTCACTCCGATGTGAGTTTTCAAGTGGGAATTGAGCGTCCCCTTGCGCGTGAAGCTCCGTTGACATTGAGGACACTCATACGGTTTCTCTCCGGTGTGAATGCGCATGTGAGCCTTGAGACTTCCTTTGCGGGAGAAGCTGTTCCCGCAGAGTTTGCAGACGTGAGGGTTTTCTCCAGAGTGGCTCCTCAGGTGCGTGTTAAGAGTCCCCTTCCTGGTGAAACTCTTCCCGCATTGAGCGCAAGCGTACGGCTTTTCCCCGGTGTGAACTCTCATGTGCGTCTTCAGACTTCCCTTCCGCGAGAAGCTGCTGTCGCACAGCGCGCAGAAGTAAGAGCTTTCCTCGTCGTGACTTCTCATGTGCGTTTTAAGATATCCTTTGTGCGTGAAACTCTTTCCGCACTCGGCGCATGCGTAAGGCTTTTCTCCCGCGTGAACTTTCATCACGTGGAGATCTAGGCTTGATTTATGCGTGAACGTTTGTCCACATTGTTTGCAGGCGAAACTACTTTCTGTTTCTGTTGGTTGTGTTTTGTTCTGTGAGGAAGGTATTTCAGTTTGTGAGCTCCTAATGGACTTGTTTCCGGGTATGAATTCATGATGTTTCTCAGGCTGGTTTGTTTCTGAATCTTCCGACTCCTCTTTCAGCAGAATCAGATCTAAAGCGAAACAGGATAAACACAGGTTAAAGGGGTAGTTCACCCCAACAAATGAACATTTATTAACTATTTACTCTATCTCAAAGTGTTTCCAAACCTTTATGAGGGTGTAACGGATCACAGTTTATCCGTGATTCGTACAGATCACAACTCACAGAACACATCTGACCCGCGGATTAATACATTTGTTTACTTGTAGATAAATCCTAAATTTGTAACGATCACAGGAGAGATCGCCACTCGCCTCATTCAAATCACGTGTGAAAGCATTTCGGCTTTCCTGTAAAATATAATGATGATGGAAGATGTGGTGGGTTATTCGGGATGTGGTGGGTTTCTTAGGTTATTAAAGGTGTTTTCTGTCACTTGTTTAGCCTGCATTAATGCATTCAGTTTAAGCTGCACGAACAATCAATAAAAGATCGGCAACACCCACGCAACATCAATTATAAATGATGGCGATTTGCATGTTTATTAATCCTTCGAATCGCTGCATTCAGATCTGAACACGCAAAAATCAAGAAGGAGATTCAGTCTTTAGAGTTAGTTTTGAAGTTACAAACAGTCAAGTAACACTGAAAAACTGGAATAACAGTGTATAGTTTAGATAAAATCACTAATGTTTATGGTAAAGTGTAAAATCACCGCTCGACGCTCAAAAATGAAAGTTGTAGGCAGCTATTACATTATTTAACCAATAGGTGGTGACAACAAGTCACCAAAATATATGCCACTGAATAATTATTCATCTAGCAACGAAACAAAAAGCTTTATGAGTGAAGAACTGAATCATTTATTGAAAATGAGACTAAAAAATAAATAAGGGTTGCACAAATAATGTAAAATTTCTACATTGAGCGTCGTCAGCAACAGTAGTCGTAACAGTGGATTTTTCACGGTACTGAATATTTTACAGTTCATTTTTATTCAGCTGATTATTTCTTTACAGCTTTTAAGTTCTGTTTGTTAAAACCAAAAAGTATCTTGCAGCGCTGTTTCTGTAACAAATGAAAAGCAAATAGCATTTGTCTCCTCTGAAAATGATCCGATTCGTGACCTAAAAAAACATAATATGATACGAACCATGAGATTTGTGATCCGTTACACCAGTGGTTCTCAATGTGGGGGTTGGGATACCCTGGGGGGTCGCGAGACAATGTGGAGGGAATATAATTATTATTATATTATTTATTATTATTACCCTTATTCATCCATAACCTACAGAAGATAAAAAATAGATTTTAACTTATAATATATTTAATATATACTTAATATTTAATAGTTACATAAAAAAACAACAACATGAAAATAAAAAGCTTTCAATAATCTGCCTTTCAACTTTTCCCCCAACTGGATAGGGACCCCTGGGGTTATTATACTAGATTAACGTCCCAGCTATAGCGTTAGTTGCAGCAAATTTATTGTACGGCACAATGTTAAACTTTGACACCTGTATGGCACCCTTGTATATTAAAAATTAAGTCCACGATCTACAACTGGCGGTCTTCAAAATCATATCAAGAATTGTCTTGTGATGTAAACATTGTGCCCACCATTCTCATTAAGTGACGTTAATATTAAATAAACAAATGAATAATGACTATAAAGCAATATGTGGTTGTTAGACTGTTGCACTTTTTGGTGTTGTCAATAAGCTCGTGTTTATATAGTCAGTGACGGTGCCAGCTTGAATGGCACCCTGGGCGAACCACTCCATATAGCCCCCCCTCCCCTCCTCAAATAGTTGGTTCATAGAAGTACAGTTCTAGTATGGATCTAGATTACATCTAGTTGATACAGAAATGGACCATTAAACATGTACATTCTAGAAAATGTTTGTTGCTTTACCCTTACTTTGGGGAAAATATGGAAAAAAACAGAATTGGAATTATTAAAAAAATTTATAGTTATTATAAATAAAATAATAATAATAATAATAATAATAATTATTATTATTATTAATATTATTATTGATGTTATTATTATTATTACTATTATTATTCAAATATTATTATTATACAATTATTATTATTATTATTATTATTACTACTACTACTACTACTATTATTATTACTATTACTAATATTACTATTATTATTATTTAATTATTATTATTATTATTACTACTAATATTATTCAAATATTATTATTATACAATTATTATTATTACTATTACTACTACTACTACTACTACTATTACTTATATTACTATTATTAATATTATTCAAATATTATTATTATACAATTATTATTGTTATTGTTATTATTAATATTATTATTCAAATATTATTATACAATTATTATTATTACTAATATTACTGTTATTATTATTATTATTCAAATATTATTATACAATTGTTATTGTTATTATTATTATTAATATTATTATTCAAATATTATTATACAATTATTATTATTATTATTATTATTATTATTATTCAAATATTATTATTATACAATTATTATTATTACTAATAATACTATTATTTAAATATTATTATTATAAATAACAGAAATCAATCCTAAATGTAACTGGAAAACAATTAATTTTGACAATTCTATAAAATGCAAAAAAATACATATCTTTTGTAGAATTATCTGTTCATCTTAGACTCGACTCAAGGCAGAGAATTTATGTTATGAAGTCTTCCCTGCCTGCCTCATTATCCATCCTTTCTACTTCTACAGCCATAGTCAGCATAAGATCATCATTATATTATATATAATATGATGTATTTATATATATGTTATTATATATAACTTCAGTTTTGACAACAAGCAAAACTCGCTGCGAGCCGACACCTCGAGTCATAACTAGGGCCAGACGGAATCTGCGGACATTTGTTGCTATTTCTGCGGAGTGTTTTGTTCAAATTCTGCGGATTTATGCGGAATGATTTTGGGAGTATCATAACTAACAATTTAATATATGAAATAATAAGTAATACTTTTTAAACTTTTATTTAATGTTTACAATGCGAATCCAAATAGATCCACTTTATTTGGTAAACAAAGCAAGTCTCTCGTATAAAATATCTACTAAAAGACAGAAAATAGTACTTTACAAACTGTGTTGTAAATAAATCATATGAATATTTTCATATTAGTCAATATTATTACTGAAATTAACTTAAAAACTGATTGAATATACATTTACACCAGTAAATAAACAGAATCAACGATGGGCTGAAAATCTGCGGAATTCTGCTTTCACCAGCGCAGTTTCAGTTGCATATACACTGCAAAAATATCAGTGTACATTTAACTCAATTTGAGTTTAACTTAACACTCCCTGGGTGTACATATGACTCCCTCTATTTTGGAGTTAAAATAACACTTTCTAAAGTGTGAAATATGTGCATCACCCACAGAGTTCATTTTAACACAGTAAGTTTATTCTTACATCAAACTGGAGTGTGTGTTACCCTTCAAAGTGTTAATGTATTAGTTTTATTCCTATATTATCAATTGGTGGTGTATGACAGATAACAGTGATCCAATATGTTGAAAATAATTTGATTTATTAAATGTTTATTAATCTTTTCATTCATTAATGGATTATGCATGTATATAAGCTAATGAGTGCATATAGTACACTGCATCTGATGAGAATTAATTTATTATATCTTGTAATTTATCATATCATCAAGACTCGTAAAACATACTGGTTTGATCACTGTTTGTCTGAAAGAACCGGTTCAAGGAAAAAAACTGGACTTCCCATCCCTAGTGGGAAATAGACTGCAGATTGGGTTAAAAGTTTAACATTGAAAAAAAAAACCTCTTAAATATACGCTCTTTCACACTCATGGATTAAAATGTACTCCGGTTTTAACACTGAACAACACCAAAAGAATCACACTGTACATTTAACACTGGAATTTTTGCTGTGTAGAGATTAACAAACTTGTGCGTGTAAAAGACGGCAAACGTGAATGGCCACTAGCGTCTTTATTCTGGCATTACCACTCTTGGGATTAATACACTTGCATAAAGTAAAACACATCTCAAAGCTTACTGGGCCACATGATTTTTACCGGGGCACGTTTTTGTTTTGCACTGTCTCCCTGTGCCGCCCCCCGCAAAATGCCACGAACATTGCCCTAGCCTAAATCCGCAATGGTATATAGTTCCTATTGGTATGTGTGCAATATTTGTATGTTTATAACCACCTCGGGGGTCACGAGTCACTGGAGTTGTTATTTTAGGGGTCTAAAAGGGGTGAGAACCCCTGTGTTACACCACTACTTTCTACTGTTGACTATAATAGTAGGAAAAACAAATACAGTGGAAGTCAATGGTTACAGGTTTCCAATAAAGTAAATAAAAAATCAATAAAAATGCACAACAAGTCGGGTCAACGACTTTTTATAATGATTGAATAAATAAAGCCACGGTGGCGTAGTGGGTAGCACGTTCACCTCACAGCAAGAAGGTCGCTGGTTCGATCCCCGGCTGGGTCAGTTGGTATTTCTGTGTGGAGTTAGCATGTTCTCCCCATGGTTACCATATGTTGTTTTTTACTGGAACAATATCTTTAATAATATAAACTGGACTCAAGTATGGTCATTACCTCATCATTTTTTTATTACAAATAAGGCTGAAGAAATATCTTTTAAAGTACTTCACAGAGTTTATCCCACAAAAATATCTCTACATAAATTTAAAATCGATATCGAGTTAAAATGCGGGTTTTGTGAAAGCTTTAATGAAACTATTTCACATTTATTTTGGTCTTGCCAGCATACCCGACTTTTTTGGATTGACGTTGAAGCCTTTGTTACTCATAGTATTTTAAAATCATTTTCCTTATCTTATAAACATGTGATTTTGGGTTATTATGTGAAGGATCGCTCTTTAAAAGATGCTGGTTTTATTATAAACTTTATTTTATTATTATGTAAATTTCCCATACATAAATCTAAGTTTTCCAAAAGCAAACCTCTCTTCATGGTGCTAGAAATAGAAATTCAAACATATATAAAAGTGATCTCAAAGTCTAAAGATAAAAAAGCAATTAAAACAATTAATATATGCTCCTCTTTTAATATTTTTGCATAAAATTGTTTGTATACATGCATTAAAGCGCATTTAATAACTCCTGTTAATATCTAAGATTGGAAAATATGCATAATATATTTGTATGTAATTTGATAATTATGTACCCTCTCCTTTCGCTTATTTTTTTTTTTTTTCTTCTCTTTTTCTCATTTATTCTATTTTTTGTTAAGAAATGTAACTGTCTTGTAATTTTGTTGTATAAGAAATCTGTACATGTTGGTTCTTGTTAATAAAAGAAATAATAATGAAAAAAAATAAAATAAAATGTTCTCCCCGTGGTTGCGTGGGTTTCCTCCGGGTGCTCCGGTTGCCCCCACAGTCCAAAGACATGCGGTACAGGTGAATTGGGTAAGCTAAATTGTCCGTAGTGTATGTGTGTGAATAAGAATGTATGGATGTGTTTCCCAGAGATGGGTTGCGGCTGGAAGGGCATCCACTGCGTAAAACAAATGCTGGATAAGTTGGCGGTTCATTCCGCTGTGGCGACCCCAGATTAATAAAGGGACTAAGCCGAAAAAAAGAAAATGAATGAATGAATGAATAAATAAAAACAGCGCCGACATTTAACTTTTATATTGAACTACTGAATTTAATTCCTATTCGCTGATGTTTATAGTATATGAAAGAAACCCACCTGTTTGCTCCTGCGCATCTTCATGTTTGACGGTGAACGCTTCTTCGATCTTCACGTCTTCACTCTCCTCTTTAATAAACTCCATCACGGCGGAGATCGGCCGCTTCAGCGGGAGTTTTCCTCTGTTAACGAAACAAAAAACACATCCAAGCTGAACATATATCTGTGTATCAAACAGCTTTACATAATGAATCCACGTTTATAACAGGTCAGGATCATGTACGGCTCAATGAATCACTCGCTCAATAATAAATCTGCATCTGAAATCACATAATTTTTAATATCTTTGTTTCAAATCCATGGTTTGTACTCGTGTTGTGTCCCAACGCCTCAGGATTAAATGAGGTCTGTTATGTTGAACATGTTTTTAAACATACTGAACCGTCAACGTTTGCAAAGGAAAACAAAGATCTGACGCAGGCTAAATCCATGAATCATGCGGTGCTCACAGTGGGCGAAGAATGCAATATTTGGAAAAATTTCCCTCCGTCTCGTTCCCTCGGATGTATGATGTCATTGATTACATCACACAAGAGTCCACTCCTTGTGGAGCATCTTTAAGGTTTAAGCATTGTCAAAATTTAGCTTACTTTAGCTTGCACAAACTATTTCTGACACCACCCAAAGCTATTTTTTTAAATTTAATGATAACCCATGGAGAAGAAGGTCAATCAGGCAGTTTAAACTAAACTAATCACTATAAATACACTCAGCGGCCACTTTATTAGGTACACCTTCCTAGCACCGGGGTTGGACCCCCTTTTACCTTCAGAACTACTTTAATCCTTCATGGCAGAGATTCAACGAGGTGCTGGAAATATTCCTCAGAGATTTTGCTCCATATTGACATGATGGCATCACGCAGTTGCTGCAGATTTGTCGGCTGCACGTTCATGATGCGAATCTCCCGTTCCACCACATCCCAAAGGTGCTCTATTGGGTTGAGCTCTGGTGACTGTGGAGGCCATTTGAGTACAGTGAACTCATTGTCATGTTCAAGTCCAGTCTGAGATGATTCACGCTTTATGACATGATGCGTTATCCTGCTGGAAGTAGCCATTAGTTGGTACTAATGAGCCCAAATTGTGCCAAGAAAATATCCCCCACACCATTACACCACCACCACCAGCCTGAACCGCTGATACAAGGCAGGATGGGTCCATGCTTTCATGTTGTTGAGGCCAAATTCTGCCACAGCCATCCGAATGTGGCAGCAGAAATTGAGACTCATCAGACCAGGCAACGTTTCTCCAATCTTCTACTGTCCAGTGTTGGTGAGCCTGTGTGAATTGTAGCCTCAGTTTCCTGCTCTTAGCTGACAGGAGCGGCACCCGGTGTGGTCTTCTGCTGCTGTAGCCCATCTGCCTCAAGGTTGGCCGTGTTGTGCATTCAGAGATGCTCTTCTGCAGACCTCAGCTGGAACGAGTGCTTATTTGAGTTACTGTTGCCTTTCTATCAGCTGGAACCAGTCTGTTCGGATCATTTCCTCTTATTCAGATCATTCTCTGTAAACCCTAGAGATGGTTGTGCGAGAAAATCCCAGTAGATCAGCAGTTTCTGAAATACTCAGACCAGCCCGTCTGGCACCAACAACCATGCCACATTCAAAGTCGCTTATATCACCTTTCTTCCCCATTCTGATGCTCGGTTTGAACTGCAGCAGATGGTCATGACCATGTTTAGATGCCTAAATGCATTGAGTTGCTGCTAGTTATTGGCCGATTAGAAATGTGCGTTAACGAGCAGTTGGACAGGTGTACCTAATAAAGCGGCCGGTGAGTGTATATAACTATACACAGTCCCAAAACACAGTTTGGTGGTGATAAGCTAGAATATGATGGTGAATAATAAAAAAAATTGTAGTGGAAACCATTAGCAGTGTTCAAATATCAAGTGTTTTCCAGAAACCATTCGCCATTACAGCATTTATAGCACTGTGACTTAATGAAATACCAATTTAAGTATGTAACAAATTCTCATAATCACATAATTCTTAAAGCTCATAATTGTAAATAAGGAGTGTCTGGAGTACAGTCAATAAAATGAATAATTGAGAGCGAAATCTGAGCTAAATATAAACAACACAATGAAGTTCCTTCACGTATTTCTTCCTCCATTTTGTTCTTGTTTTCCAGAGCTCGAACTGAAGCTTGTCACGACGGTTAACGATATAGCGAGTGTGTAATCTTTATAATAATGTTCTTTACCCACATAAACACGCTAATTCACGTCAGATAAATGATTGCAATAATAGATTTAACATTATTAAATACAGTTTACTATCTTTGTAAAAATTACAACTGTTTGAACAGATGTGTCGGCTTAATATCTTTTAAAATGCATAAAAACACCAACCTCCCTACTGTTTGATCCTCTACGAAGCAGCGCGACGCAGCCTTACGGCGTCACAAGACCGGACCAAAATAAAAGTCCCGTGTACGTTCCACAGAGAGGTGGAAATAAAATGCCTGCAGTTGTTTAAAATAATTGTATGTAATAAATTCGTAGTCTTTGGTAAAATAAGTCTTTGGATAGGCGTGCAAGGACAATATGTTATATATTTAGGTTTGTAATTCACAAGGACAATATGTTTGTAGATTTCGGCGTTTTAAACCATAGGAGCCTTAACTTAATGTGATTTTTAGTCCTGCCATTATATGAGATTAGTATTGGTCAAGTTCAGCGAGGCACAACTTACTTAGTGTTTTTTTATACAGTTTTAATGTGAAAAATAACTTTTATCTTTGATTAAATTAATGTGCCGCATTTTATAGACGTCATGAATTGCAGTTTAGGGGGGAATAATCACAAGTTTTAATAATTAAAAATTAAGAAAAATAGTTTTCATCTTTTTCATCTTGATAAAGAAAACATATTTTTACTCAAATAATAAAAAATAATCAAAAATAATCAAAATGGATATATATATATAT
>CAIGQQ010028812.1:1530-15535 GCA_903798035.1 Danio albolineatus | reverse complement strand
GTAACATCTGTTAGCTTTGTATAACAATAATACAAGCCCTTAAACATGCATTGTCCTTGCACCGCTTTCAGTTCAGGTGAGATTTTAGTGATGCTGTGACCACTGAACTAATAATTGTTGTCTGTCAGCTCACGTTAATTTGGGGTTTAATCTTTTCTTTTTGTTTGTTCAGTGTAGGTTGCGCTGGACAGAGCGAGCTTTGGACCTCCTTGATAATCTTGTTGAGAAAGGTGAGAAAATAACAGCTCTGTATTTTGTAATATTAACATGATGTAAAAATGCACCGATACACACACTTAAGCAATATCGTATATTGTAAAGGTGCCTTTACATCACCATATTTCTTAAAATCAAATTATACATTTGTAATTCTTCTGTAAATGCATGTATACATCTCTGAACAGCACTGGTGGTGTGTAAAGACACAAATTCCTCTTTCAGAAATGCTTCTGTGCCTTATTTGAGTGTGAATATGGTATTAGACCATATGGAATATGGTATAAGTACAGATGACTGATAATAGAGATGGTACAGACATTAACCTATTTATATTAATCATTGCGTTATGACAGTTTACTGACAGGTTTCAGTTATTCCAGTAGAAATCTGTGATCAGGAGTTTCTCTCTTTTGCAAGTTTCTGGGCATGTGAATTAAGCACACTGATGAACATCAGTGCACAACTGACCATGTAAAATGGACCTTATTTGCCCACCAAATTTGCAAATGTGATGCACCTTAAGAACTCTTGATGCACCTTAAGACTAATCCTGCAGCTAAAAATGCACATTTTCATAGTTTTTGTTTTCTTTTTCTCTCTATCTGTTTAAGATACCCCTGGAGAGGATCACTTGCAGCCTTCCAGTTATCAGTTCTCCATTGCTAAACTGGGTAAGTACATGGTTTTTGTTGTTGTTTGGTCCTGCATACATGTGCAAACTTACAATTTAACGTTTCTGTTTTAAGGTTGAAGCAAACATAATTTGGTATATGGAGGAGTAGGAGAAGCAGAGGCGAATCCATCATGTCCTGGAGCTGGGTCAGTTGGCATTGCTGTGTGGAGTTTGCATGTCCCCCACAGTCCAAACACATGCAGTATAGGTAAATTTAATAAACTAAATTGACCGTAGTGTAAGAGTGTGAATGAGTGTATGGGTGTTTCCCACTGTGGACCAAGAATGGTTTCGTTACCTATATTGTTCAAAATATCATGTTTTTTGTTCACCTGAGGAGAGATTTAGAACAAAGGGAGGGTGAATTAATGATGACAGAATTTCCATTTTTGTGTAAAATATCCCTTTTAATAAATGCAGTGTACTGTTTGTGTGGCATGGATTTAAGTGCTGTTTTTGTTTATTTGTTTTTAGATGGCTCAGGACGGGTATTTTATACCCACACACCAAAGATAAAGTTTTTAAGGTTTGGGGAGATGCGTCACTGCGGATTCTCTCATATTGCAAAAAAGAGAAGAGAACCTTGGATCTACCAGGTCAAGCAAACATTTCATCTGGTGAGAATCCTGTATAACAGCTCTGTTTTAATCCCAATTTGTAGCATTTCACCTTTGATATAAGGGGCTTGTTTTGAGTGTAATTATTGTGTTTTTTTTTTCTGTTTTACATAAAGACAGCCTTGGAGATCCCGCTTTGGAGATTGTGCTTTAACAACTCTGCCAGCTCTCCTTTCTCCACTGCCATACAGATTGTGCGACCCTCATACCAGGAGGCAGAACAAGAATTTGTTGATTTGCAACCTCTAGGTGCAATATTTATGACAATAAAATTTGGACATTATCTAATTCATGTGTGTATACTTGTATTTCATTCAGTATTTAGAGGAGGAGCAACAGAGACAAAACCCTTTTGTCCTGCTGCTTGGGGATGATCTAAACTGCTCTCAGGCGGTTGTTGTTGTGGGAGGAGTGGCACTAAATTCATGGATTTAAATAAAGTATTGCCAATGTATTAAAAGCTGTGTTTTTGTATTTACATATAAAGATGACTACTACTATTATAATAATAAAATAATAATAATTTTTTATTATTATATAGTGGTTAAGCCACTTGTCAAAATAACCCAACAAATTAGTTATTTTTGTAACCCAAATAGTTGGGTTAACCTTAATAACCCAATGGATTGGGTTAAAATAACCCAACAGAAGGTCGGTGCCAAAATAACCCATCTATGGGTTATCTGTTGGGTTATTATTAACCCATCTATTTTAAGTGAGTACATATCACATATAAGTAAAGTAAAATCACACAACAAATTAAAATCAATAGTATACTTTAATCAATGCGAATAACATTCAGATAAAACAATTGAACAAAATGTGGACAAATAAAGAGTTAGAAAACATTAACAAAATTCAACAAACAGAAAAATACAAAATAGAAGTAAAAATAATTGTAAAATGTCATTTTTTTGATGCAAAGATGATATAATACACAAATAAATACATATAAATGTACATTTCAGTTGAAAAAAATAAATGAATATATATATATATATATATATATATATATATATATATACACACACACACACACACTACCAGTCAAAGTTTGGGGTCAGTAGGATTTTTTAATGTTGTAAAATGAGCTTCTCCTGCTCACCAAGGTTGCATTTATTTCATCATAAATACAATACAGATTGTAAAATTATAAATGTTTTTAAAAAACATGAAAAAAAAAACCCTGACCCCAAACTTTTGACCAGTAGTGTATATAAATATACAGTGTTGGGTAAGTTACTGTAATATATTACAGTAGTAAAAAGTAAATAGATTACTTCATTTAAAAAGTAATCAAATTACTAATGACTTTACTTTTAAATTATTTCTAAAACAGAAAATATCTATAAAAATACTAATAAACTGCAGCTCCTTCAGTAATTTAACAGTCACTGAAAAACATTACAATAGGTTAATCACAACAACTTGACATATTCAAGACTTAAAGGGTTCACTCAAAACTTAAAAATCCTCTCATCATTCACTTATTCCAAACCTGTTTGTCTTTTTTTTATTTTTTAATACGAAATAAGATATTTAGAAGAGCACTGGATACCTGTAACCACTGACTTCCATAGTATGAAAAAGCACTGCAGTGTTTGGGTGTTAAGTGCTAAGATGTGGCCCAGATCAGATAGTGTTCCCCGGCCCAGAACTGGCCCACATCCTTTTAGCCAGAACTGTGTTCTGTGCTTGTCTGAGGTAATTAGACTACAGAAATGTGTATATTCCATTCAAAGCCTAAAGCCTATAGGTCAGTTCTTGCCGCGTGACTTGTGGTTTTCAACTGGGTGAGCACACACAATATGCAATCCTAATGTGATCCTGCGTGCGCAAAAGATGAGATATGTGAACTGCCCCAAGCAGCTTCCCTTCAAATTCAGAAGATACCTTCACTCCCGATCCTGCACAAAAATCCCATTTAGCCTGTTTAGACTGAGTTGGGCTGCCATGTTTTTGGGTGCCAGTGTCCTCCTTGGTGATGAGTATTGTCCTAGAATGCTTTCTGTTCAAGTGCTTGAGTCGAGTTAAAAGCAGTCAAAAGTTCTTTAGAAACTGGACATAGACTGCATCTCACCGAAATATTTGTTTTCGATCGATGCAGGGAAGGAGGGGATTCTGTCTGACAGCACCTGCAGTGAAAAAAATATATATATAATCAGCAATAGAACCTAGAGGTACAGCTGCAAAATTACAATACAAATCAAAATGCTAAACTGTGTGAAACCAAATACATGTAATCTGTTACATTTTTAAATAATCATTCAAATATTATATATTTTTACATATTGACAATTTTCAAACTCCTTGCTTTTTACAGATTACACATTATTTAAACAGTTGGAATAAATTGTAAATGATTCTCCCAGTTAAAGTTTAAAATCAGTATTAATTTCCTGCAAATCTAAAAAATTCCAGTTTTGTCAAGCATATATTACGATGTCTTTTAAAACATTTGACCTTTCAAACACATCAAAATGCAATAAATTAAGCTTTCTTATTTACATGCAATATTGCATGATTGCACATGAGGAATATTCTACCACAGTTCAGTAATAATGAGTTATTACTAATTGACCATTATTAACCAAAATAATTAATAATCTTTACGGTTATGCTGTATTTTATCAACAGAAAATGCACAACAGTTGAATCAAAAGAGGTCTAATTCACAAAAGCACAATGGATCTCATTTTTGACACTTTTTTTGTACATATTTTTTTTTTCAAATAAAGTGGCAGGACTTTTTGATGTAAGAATTTTTTTTATATATGGACTAGAAACAAGAAAAAAAATAAGGCATTTTGTAGTGTATTGACTAAATTAAATGATTAATAAATACATAAATTAATTAATTAACTAATTAATTTATTTTAAAAATCTGAAAGTTTGAATGCCCAAACTCGTATGTGGCAATGCCTTTGCGTTTCACATCAACACTGTTATAGCTAAATATGTAATAAAGTTCCAAAATCTTTATGAGTTTCTTTCCTTGGCTTACCACAAAAGATGATATTTTGAAGAAAGCTGAAAACGTGTAACCATTGACTTACATAGTAGGAAAAACAAATATTACTGAAGTCAATGGTTACACGTTTCCAGGTTTCTTTAAAATATATTATTTTGTGTTCAACAGAAGAAATAAATTAAACAGATTTGGAACAAGTGAAGGAAGAATAATGACAACTAAATTGTTGTGTGAATTATCCTTTTAACTGTTAAAACGATCAAAACAGAGATAACATAGGTTAATCTTTGAAGACCAAACTATACTTACACATATGCATGAATATTATTATTTTTACATTTATATTATCCTATAAACATGTTTGCTTTAAATCTATATAAATTGTATAAATTTAATATGAACATACTGTGGTCAAAGATTGCAGAGATTGTATCTTGCCATTATCACTAGGGATGGCTGACGTGAAACTGACGTTTCGACACAGTGTCGAGATCCCGAAGCGCAAGTGATTCGAAACACTGCACCGAAGTATGAGCCGAAACACCCAGGTCACGTGACTAAAGTGTTTCGAAACACCTGATCACGTGACTAAGTGTTTCGAGCCGCCTGGTCACGTGACTAAAGCGATTCAAAGCATCGATCAGTTCAGAAGCGTTTCGGGACCTGGTGATTCTGGTTTTGAGTGACAGGGTCAAAAATCACTTCTGTCCCGAATAGCCGAGTGGACCGTGCGTGTGTGCAAGTTGTTATTTTGCTTCAAATGACTTTGGGTTCGAATCCCGACTTGTACAAATACCCAGACATCATGATTTTATGTATTTTAATCATGTTACTGTTTTGGTGTAGTCTAGATAGGATACAGCTGCAGTTACGCCATCAATTTAGCGCCATTTCTGTAACACTGTACAACAATAATTAATATATTTACATTACTGTGATGGTTGGGTTTAGAGTTTGGGCAATAAAATACAATAAATTGGAAATTTAATGAATAATATAAATAATTCTTGTTAACCTTCGGCCACAACTGTATGTGATCTAGCAACAACCCTGTTTTTTGACCAAAACAAGACATATTTATTCACAAAGTGTTTATTCGGATGTCAGACCGATGTTGAAACAAAACGATACAAGAACAGAGCAATTCCAACTGATATTAAAGCATTTAAAAACAGCAAACTTCACCTGGATTCTAACCCACTATCCCTGCATGGTAGAAAGAAACCCTTACCGCTCCACTACATCACTCAGGGACCCAATCTCACAAAGTGGGATTTAATACCTCAATTTCCTCAACTGTTTTTGGCTGAAGCTGTTTAAGTGAAATACATAGAAAATGACCACTAGGTGTCACCGTAGAGTGGGGTTTCGAAACGTTTCGAAGCTTCGACACATTTGCTTCGACTGCTTCAGTGTTTCATGAAGCCTCGCTTTGCCCATCACTAATTATCACATCGCTGTAATTAAGCGCTGTCTTTTGTGTTGTGCAGTTTGAAGAGTAAATGTCTCTTCTTCTTTTGAATTGAACCCAGAAGAGCTGGAAAATGTCTCCGTTACAGCGCCACGCTGGTCAAACCGGTTTATTGCAGCCAGTTACGGCTCTATATTGTACAGAAACTTTATACCCATATTGTTAGTTCATATTACAATTAATTTTTCTATTGGCTTCGACTATCATGTTAGGCCTAACAGGACTGCTTTTATTTTAAACCTTACTAAACCACACTAAAACGTGACTGAACATTTTCACAAATTGATATTTATCCATAGCCTAATAAATAAAGTATTCTGTGGTCATTGGAAATTTGCAATAAATTTAATGCTAATGTTAATTTAAACAGCAAACTGTTGGAGCACTAATGTTAAGTAAACACCACGTTCAAAAGAGGAAAATACTATTTAACTCGACACATTTCTTAATTAAATGAATAACAAATCACTCAGTGAGTGCTAACTTTTACATATAGTGATGAATATTTAAGTAAAATTACTTTAAATGCCAAATTATCACTTACCTTAAACAAATGACGGGCGGGAAGACTGTTAAACTCGCACGGTTGTCCTGGCAAACTGAAGTGTGGCGTGCCAGTGTGGTCTGCCAGACCTGTGGGCAGTTTCATGTGTTTTCCACATGCAATCCCGAAGTCAGCCAGAGGTTGATATTTAGCGATGTCAGCCACAGCTGAGCCTTATTAGGCTCTTATGTGTTTTTTGTTAACTGGCCCACATGCTGCAAAAGAAGCTGTGAGCCAGAAGAACTTTCCCGCTTATTCTAAATTTATGGCAAAACATATATGGTAAGAATCTGGCCCATATCTGTTCAGCCATGCCATACCTGAGCCACATGTGCCAGATATTACCCAGATTTGGCCCAAATGTTCTTGCTATCTGGGTATGCATTTTAAAATGAAAACGCACTAGTGTAAACGGGGCCTTAGTTTTACGCATCCTGCTGTGACACAGTTTGTATGTTTGACCATATGCTGGACACATCCTCGGCTCGTGGCTGTAACCTCCATAGTTAGTTACCATATGGTTTGCCTAGATTGTGTGCGCAAGATTGTGTGTGCCTAAAACGTGTGTGGTTCTGCGGGCCTGCAGCTGAATATATAAAAATATTGCCTAAATCCAAATCTAGCTGCAGGCCTGCAGAAACACACACGTTTAAGGCACACACAATCCAGCACACACGATCTAGGCAAACCATATGGTTATTATGGATGTTGATGTTATGAAGAGAGGTGGGTAGTAACGAGTTACATTTACTTCGTTACATTTACTTGAGTAAAATTGTTGGGTAACGTGTACTTTTTGAGTAAATTAAAAAATGTATACTCTTACTCAAGTAAATTATTAGAGAAAAATCATTACTCTTTCTCCGCTACATTCGGCGGCGTTCCTTTGTTACTGTCAAATGATAATAAATATGATTTATATTACTTGTTTGCAAATATCGCGAGGCGCCACACTGGAGAGGTTGTGTCGCGAGAGGTTGCTATAGAGACACGTCTTCCACTTTCGTTTCGAGCGCGCACCTATGTTGGATTGATGGCTGAACTCGAGGAAAGACGTGAGAGTTTATACTGCGGTCACGCCACGGCCATCTGTGCTTCTGAGGAGAGTCACGCTGTCAGTACAGTGAGTTTATCTGACCAGGCTACCTGCGGCCTCAAGCTCAAGCTAAGTTTTCACTTCAAGATGTGAACAAGAATAATAATCTTATGCGAGGCGAGGCGTGCTGCTAGGAGTGCTGTTCATCGAACTGATATCGCAACTCATACATGAACTACAGCTCCAACCTGTAAAAACACATAGCGGTAAGTGTGAAAAGGATTTCAATTTGAACCTTATTAATGGCATGGGATGGGATAACTAAAGAAACTGCAGTTTAATAGAATGACTTATTAGCCATGGCTAATAAATATTTGCAAATGCATGTTCTGTCATCCACGTGCTCTATTAATGTTGTATATGCAGTTTTACATCCACACATGAATAGCTTTCCACCTGAGTCTGTGAATAAAAGATTTGCGCAAACAAAAACATGTTCGTGTAAACAAATATTATGTTTTGCATTCATACATCTTAATTTACTGTGCGAAAAGTACGTTTTTCATTTGCAGATCAGGTGATGCGCGTGTGTAAATAGACTTTTTGTTTGAATCTATACTGCCAGCTTCGTTTGAATTTTGGGACCTGGCTGGCCCCTGGGCAGCTCGCTGGGGTCAGAGACCCTGGAGGAGTAGGCCAAGGGAGCCCTTAAAAGCCCAACTGCAAGTCCAGGGAGTCTGGCTGGCCTGAAGGCAGCACCATTGGGTCAGAGACCTTAGAGGTGGTGGGCAGGGGGGCCCTTATGGGCCCAACTGCAAGCCCAGGGAGTCTGGCTGGGCCCCGGGGTGCTCCTTGGGGTCAGAGACCCTTGAGATGGAGGCCAAGGGGGCACTTAGGGGCCCAACTGCAAGCCCAGGGAGAGGGGCTTGCCCCCGGGCAGCTTCATGGGTTCACAGACCCTGGAGGTGGAGGCCAAGATGGCAGATTGGGGCCCAACTGCAAGCCCAGGGAACGTGGCTGGCCCCTGGGCAGCTCACTGGGGTCAGAGTCCCTGGAGGTGTAGGCCAAGGGGACCCTTAAGGGCCCAACTGCAAGCCTACTGAGTCTGGCTTGCCCGCAGGCAGCACTATGGGGTCAGAAACTCTTGGGGTGGAGGCCAAAGGGGCCCTTAGGGCCCAACTGCAAGTCCAGAGAAAGTGGCTGGCCCCTGGGCTGCTTCATGGGGTAAAAGACCCTGGAGGTTGAGGCCAAGGGGGCCCTTAGGGCCCAACTGCAAGCCCAGGGAGTCTGGCTGGCCCCCGGGCAGCTCCCTGGGGTCAGAGACCCTGGAGGTGGAGACCAAGGGGGCCCTTTGGGGCGCAACTACAAGCCCATGGAAAGTGGCTGGCCCCTGGGCAGCTTCACAGGGTAAGAGACCCTAGAGGTGGAGGCCAAGGGGGCCCTTATGGGCCCCATTGCAAGCCGAGGCAGTCTGGCTGGCCCCAAGGCAACTCTCTGGGGTCAGAGACCCTTGAGGTGGAGAACAATTGGGCTCATTGCGGCGCAACTGCAAGCCCAGGGAGAGTGGCTGGACCCTGGGCAGCTCGCTGGTATCAGAGACCCTGGAGGTGTGGGCCAAGGGTGCCCTTAAGGGCCCCACTGCAAGCTCATTGAATCTGGCTGGCCAGCAGGCAGCACCATGGGGTCAGAGACCGTGGAGGTGGAGAGCAGGGGGGCCCCATAGGGGCCCAACTGCAAGCCCAGAGAGAGTGGCTGTCCACAGGGCAGCTTCCTGAGGTCAGAGACCCTGAAGGTGGCTGGCCCCCAACTGCAAAACAAGGGTAGGTGGCTGGGCCCTGGGCAGCTCCCTGAGGTCAGACACCAAAGAGGTGGAGGCCAAGGGGGCCCTTAGGGGCCCAACTGAAAGCACAGGGAAAGTGGCTGGCCCCTGGGCAGCTTCATGGAGTCAGAGAGCCTGGAGTTGGAGGCCAAGGGGGCCCTTAGGGGCCCAACTGCAAGCCCAGGTAGTCTCGCTGGCCCCTGGGCAGGTCTCTGGGGTCCGAGACCCTGAAGGTGTAGGCCAAGGGGGCCCTTAAGGGCCCAACTGCAAGCCCATTGAGTCTGGCTAGCCTCCGCGCAGCTCCCTGGGGTCAGAAAGCCTGGAGTTGGAGGCCAAGGAGGCCTCACGGCCCAACTGCAAGCCCTGGGAGTCTGTCTGGCTCCTGTTCAGCTTCATTGGGTCTGGGACCCTGGAGGTTGAGGCAAAGGCACCCCTTAGGGGCCCAATTGCAAGCCCAGTATGTCTGGCTGGCCCCCAGACAGCTCTCTGGGGTCAGAGACCCTTGAAGTGGAGTACAAGGGGGCCCGTTGGGGCCCAACTGCAAGCCCAGGGAGAGTGGCTGGCCCCCAGGCAGCTCCTAGAGGTCAGTTACCCTGGAGGTGAGGGCCAAGGGTGCTCTCAGGGGCCCAACTGCAAACCCAGGGAGTTTGGCTGGCCCCCGGGCAGCTCCCTGGGGTCACAGTCTCTGGAGGTGGAGGCCAATGGGGCCCTTAGGGGCCCAAATGCAAGCCCAGGGAGTCTGGCTGGCCCCCGGGCAGCTCCCTGGGATCAGAGAGCCTGGAGGTGAAGGCCTATGGGGCCCTTAGGGGCCTCTCTGCAAGCCCTGGGAGAGTGGCTGGCCCCTGAGCAACTTCATGGGGTCAGAGACTCTTGAGGGGGATGCCAAGGGAGTCCTTAGGGGCCCAACTGCAAGTCCTGGGAGTCTGGCTGGCCCCCAGACTCTGGCCCCTGGGCAGCTAACTGAGGTCAGAGACCTTGGAGTTGTAGGCCAAGGGGGACCTTTGGGGCATAACTGCAAGCCCAGACAGCCTGGCTGGGACCCGGGCAGCTCCCTGGCGTTAGAGACCCTTTAGGTGGAGGACAAAGGGGCCCATTGGAGCCCAACTGCAAGCTCATTCAGAGTGGTTGGCCCTTGAGGAGCTCCCTGGGGTCAGAGACCTTGGAGGTGGAGGCCAAGGGGGACCTTAGGGGCCCAACTGCAAGCCCAGGGAGAGTGGCTGGCTCCCGGGCAGCTCCATGGAGTCAGAGACCCTGAACATTGGGGTCAAGGGAGCCCTTAGGGGCCCAGCTGCAAGCCCAGGCAGTCTGGGTTGCCCCCAGAAAGCTCTCTGTGGTCAGAGGGCCTTGAGGTGGAGGACAAGGGGCCCAATTGGGGCCCAACTGCAAACCCATGGAGAGTGGCTGGCCCCTGGGCAGCTAGTTGCGGTCATAGTCCCTGGAGGTGTAGGCCAAGGGGGTCTTCAAGGGCTCACCTGCAAGCCCAGGGAGTCTGGCTGGCCCGCAGGCAGCACTATGTGGTCACAGACCTTGGAGGAGGAGAGCAGGGGGCCCTTAGGGGCCCAACTGCAAGCCCAGGGAGAGTGGCTGGCCCCAAGGAAGTTCCCTGAGGTCAGAGACCCTGGAGGTGAAGGCCAAGAGGGCCCTTTGGGGCCCAACTGCAAGAGAAGGGTAAGTGTCTGGCCCCTGGGCTGCTCCCTGAGGTCAAAGACCAAGGAGGTGCAGGCAAAGGGGGCCCTTAGGTGCAAGCCCAGGGAAGGTGGCTGGCCCCTGGACTGCTTCATGGGGTAAGAGACTCTGGAGGTGGAGGCCAAGGGGGTCTACAGGGTCCCAACAGCAAGCCTAGGCAGTCTGACTGGCCCCCAGGCAGCTTCCTGGGGTCAGAGACCCATGAAGTTGAAAAAAAAGGGGGCCCATTGGCACCCAAATGCAAACCAAGGTAGAGTTGCTGGCCCCTGGGCAGCTCCCTGAGGTAAGAAACCCTGGGGGTGGAAGGGAAAGGTTCTCTTAGGGGCCCAACTGCAAGCCCGCAGGGAGACTGTGTGGCCTCTGGGCAGCTCCCTGGGGTCAGAGACCCTTGAGGTGAAAGGCAGGGGGGCCCATTGGCGACCAAATGCAATCGCAGGGAGAGTGGCTGGCCCCTGGGCAGCTCCTTGGGGTCAGATACCCTAGAGGGGGAGGCCAAGGGGACCATTTGAGGCCCAACTGCAAGCCCAAGGAGAATGGCTGGCCCCTTGGAAGCTCCCTGAGACCAGAGACCCTGGGGGTTGAGGCAAGGGGGCCCTTAGGGGCCCAACTGCAAGCCCTGGGAATCTAGCTGGCCCTGGGCAGCTCCATGAGGGTCAGAGAGCCTGGAGATGGAGGCCAACGGGGCCCTTTGAGGCCCAACTGCTAGCCCAGGGAGGGTGGATGGCACCTAGGCAGATCCCTGAGGTCAGACACCCTGAAGGTGGAGACCAAGGGGGCCCTTAGGGGTGCAACTGCAAGCCCTTGGAGAGTGGCTGGCCCCAAATCAGATCCCTGAGGTCAGAGACCCTAGAGAGGGAGGTCAAGGGGGGCCTTTGAGGACTAACTGCAAGCCCAGGGAGAGTGGCTTGCCCCTGAGCAGCTCCCTGAGGTCAGAGACCCTGGAGGTGGACGCAAAAGTGGCCCTTAGGGGCCAAACTACAAGCCCAGGCAGTCTGGTAGATCCCCAGGCAGCTGTCTGGGGTCAGAGACTCTGGAGGTGGAGGTCAAGGGGGCCCTTAGGGGCCCATCTGCAAGCCCAGGGAGTGTGGATTGCCCCTGGGCAGCTTCATGGGGGTCAGAGACCCTGGAGGTGGAGGCCAAAGGGCGCCCTTAGGGGCCCATCTGTAAGGCCTGGGAGTCTGGCCCCTGAGCAGATCACTGATATCAGAGACCCTGGAGGTGGAAGCCAAGGGGGGCTGTAGGGGCCCAACTGCAAGCTCTGGGAGAGTGGCTGGCCCCCAGGCAGCTCCATGGGGGTCAGAGACCCTGAAGGTAGAGGCCAAGGGGGCCCTTAGGTGCCTATATGCAAGCCCAGGCAGTCTGGCTGGCAAACGGGCAGCTCTCCGGGGTCAGAAACCCTTAAGGTGGAGTTCAAGGGTTCCCTTAGGGGCCCAACTGCAAGCCCAGGTAGAGTGGCTGGAACCTAGGCAGCTTCATGGGGTCAGAGACCCTGGAGGTGGAGGCCAAAGGGGCCTTAAGGGGCCCTTAGGGGCCTAACTGCAAGGACAGGCAGTTTTGTTGGTCCCAATACAGCTCTCTGGGGTCAAATACACTTGAGGTGGAGGACAAGGGGGCCCATTGGGGCCCAACTGCAAGCCTAGGCAGTCTGATTGGCCCCCAGGCAGCTCCCTGGGGTCAGAGACCCATGAGGTTGAAAAAAAGGGGGCCCATTGGCGTCCAAATGCAATCCCAGGGAGAGTTGCTGGCCCCTGGGCAGCTCTCTGAGGTAAGAGACCCTGGGGGTGGAGGGCAAAGGTTCTCTTAGGGGCCCAACTGCAAGCCCAGGGAGACTGTGTGGCCTCCGGGCAGCTCCCTGAGGTCAGAGACCCTGGGGGTGAAGGCAAGGGGGCCATTAGGGGCACAACTGCAAGCCTTGGGAATCTAGCTGGCCCCTGGGAAGCTCCATGGGAGTCAGAGACCCTGGAGGTGGAGGCCAAGGGGGCCCTTAGAGGCTCTATGCCAGCCCAGGGAGGCTGGCCGGTTCCCGGGCAGATCCCTGGGGTCAGAGACCCAGGAGGTGGAGACCAAGGGGGCCCTTTGGTACCCAACTGCAAGCCCAGGCGGTCTGGTTAGCCCCCGGGCAGCTCTCTGGGGTCAGAGACTCTTGAGGTGGAGGCCAAGGGGGCCCTTAGGGGCCCAACTACAAGCCCAGGGAGTCTGGATGGGCCCCAGGCATCTTCCTGGGTTCAGAGACCCTGGAAGTGGAAGCCAATGGGGCCCTTAGGGGCCCAACTGCAAGCACAAGGAGACTGGCTGGCCCCGGGCAGCTCTCAGGGGTCTGAGACCCTGGAGGTGGAGGCCAAGGGAGCTCTTAGGGGCCCAACTGCAAGCCCAGGGCGTCTGGATGGCCCCCAGGCATCTCTCTCGGGTCAGAGACCCTTGAGTTGAAGGCCTAGGGGCCTTTAGGGGCTAACTACAAGCCCAGAGAATAAGGCTGGCCCCCGGGCAGCTCTCTGGTGTCAGAGACCCTGGAGGTGAAGGCCAAAGGGGCCCTTAGGGGCCCAACTGCAAGCCCCGGGAGGCTGGCTGGTCCCTAGGCAGCTCCCTAGGGTAAGAGACCTTGGAGGTGGAGGTCAAGGTGGCCCATAGGGGCCCAACTGCAAGCCCAGGGAGTCTGGATGGCCCCAAGGCAGCTCTCTGGGGTAAGAAGCCCTGGAAGTGGATTCCAAGAGGGCCCTTAGGGGCACAACTACAAGCCCAGGGGGGTCTGGATGGCCCCCTGGCAGCTCTCTTGGGTCAGAGACCCTGGAGGTGAAGGCCTAGGGGGCCATTAGGGGCCCAACAGTAAGCCCAGGGAGTCTGGATGGCGCCTAGGCAGCTCTCTGGGGCAGAGACCCTGGAGGTAAAGGCCAAGGGGGCTCTTAGGTGCCCAACTGCATGCCTAGGGAGGTTGGCTAGCCCCTGGGCAGCTCCCTGGGTTCAGAGACCCT
>CAIGQQ010028805.1:169883-187950 GCA_903798035.1 Danio albolineatus | reverse complement strand
GGGTGTTCTGGTGTTTGATCGCCCCCTGGTGTTGAGTCACAGTCGTCACTCCAGAGCTCTAAATCACCAGGATTAAAAAGTGAATCTTTAATAGGAGATTTTTAGAAATGATCGGCTAATAGTTTAAACAATAAAATATATCACTTTTAAGTATTTAATTTAAAATTAACATAAATGTATAAAAATTTTAACCATTGATTAAAACGTAATTTATATTGAATAAAAATAAATAGACTCACATCTTAATACTGCAAAATCAGGCTCTGAGGGACTTAGAGGTGAGATAGCTGGATTCCAGGGGCTACTAGGTGGCGTACCGGGGCTGCTAGCAGGTGTCCTTGGACTGTTAGCAGGAGTCCACGGGGTACTTGAACCTAAAATGAAATACATACGTTAATATTAGTATCGGTTCTGTTATATGACCCAATTCATGATTAGCCGTAATGCATCGACCACGCGCGCACGTGCACATACCACATGCACACGTCAATGTGGACACGCGCATGATCGCTTTTGCGTGGACGAGCACTTGTTCGCTTCTGCGCAATCAGTCAGTATCGGCGTGGAGTCGTACGCAAGTCAAAAGTTTTTAAAAAGTTTTAAATGTGCAAAACAATGATAAATTACCTATTTCGGGTTCTTCATCACCATCATCATCATCACCAACAGCGTATTCTTGTACAGCCCTTTCTGAAATTTTTGGTCTTTTATTTAAAAGCGGAGTACAGATGATTTCCGGCCTTTTGCCTGGAATAGATGGTTTCGGTAGGGGTGTAGAGTTTTCACTGAGCGATGAACCCTCTATTGTTTGAGCTTCATCCTCCAGCGTTAAGTCAATAATTTCATCTGCATCTAAAAAGGAGAGTTAAAAGAGCAGATTAATGAACCACCACAACATACAGACCTTGTATCTTTACCGACCGCTCTGTGGCGAGCGCGTAGTGCACTCGCCGGTGAACAGGCTTCAACCAGATTACAGCTTCGAAACCGCAGAGAACTATTTATTATTATGCTTAACCAAAATAGTGAATTACTAAAACATTTTAGCCGTAATGAAATAAATATGATGTTCAACGAGTGTTCGATAGATGTCACTAAAGCACTATGTTTGAGACCATGATTTGATAGAACATGTGTATTCGAAGTCGCCTGGCGGTCTAAAACTATTTTTCTTTTATTACAACGGAGTGACACCTCTTGTTATCAGTTTAGAACTGATGTCTGTTTTTACACGTCTAGGAGGAAATTTCTTCACGACTTTGCGATCAAAGAGTTGTCGTGGTGGTTGTCAAATTACGCCAGAGACTGACTCACGGACAGATAGCCAACACAGATTGTAAGAAAATGTTAATAGCTGAAAAATGTTTAAATAGACTAAAACGATAAAGTTAACATTGATTTACATTCATCGTTCTCCGTATTAATTTCGTAGACATGTTTTTATTTTAATAGTGACGACGATACATTAAACTGATGTGACTGGTGATTATTTGTCTGAATTAAATATTGTGTAGTGTAATGTTATAAATATGTAAAAATAATAAATCCGATTCAATAAATAAATCATCGTAATTTCAAAGTGTATACATATATAACATTTTAAACCATATTGTCATGTGTCTGGATAGATGTTCATTGTTTTTATAAAATAATAATTATTAAACATTGTTGTGTATAATTTTAAATCATTAGCGGTATTAGTAATAATTTAAAATGACTATAAACATTTGAATCATAATAATAAAATGCTGCGACATAGATTAAAAAACTGCTTGAAACGATTTCTGCATTAGATATGGATCGGCCAACATAATAATCATTTATTTTTATTTGAATTATTACGTTAAAATAAAGTTAAATATGCATAATATTTGCGTTAAATAAGCATTGGTTTATGTAAAGCAAACTCTCTCTCTCTCTCTCTCTCTCTCGCTCTCTCTCACACACACACACACACACACACACACAGAGACAGAGCCATTAGCACAAATTATAAGCGCTCAAAACTTAATAAACGAATGTATAGTCGTTTGCCCCTAATTATTAAATATGGACCATCATCGTTCTCTTTTATCATCTACCAACATATTTTGTATGGGTACAAACAGTTAAAGACATAAACTAGATGTAATTTTATCTTTCACAAACAGTCATAAACCGTCTTCAAATTACACGCACACAAATTTTTGACACATGGTGCATCATAATTACTACTACTGTTGTTTTTAAACTAAAAGAATGATATATTTCACTGTTTCAAGGAATTTCTATCACTTGCTGTTTTTGCACATAACAAGCTCTGAAAAAGCTTATTCCTAAGATCTAGTAATGAGCAATTGTGAAACATTCTCCTTTTGCTTAATTTTCACATGCAACTTGTAAGGGTATGCTTAATACTGCATACACTGTTGTTTTTAAACTAAAATAATGATGATTTTCACTGTTTTAAGCTATTTCTATCACTTGCTGTTTTTGCACATAACAAGCTCTGAAACGCTTATACCTGAGATCTAGTAATGGACAATTGTGAAACATTCTCCTTTTGTTTAGTTTTCACTTGCAACTTGTTAAATCATGCTTAATACTGCATACACTGTTGTTTTTAAACTAAAAGAATGATAATTTTCACTGTTTTAAGCAATTTCTTACACTTACTGTTTTTGCACATAACAAGCTCTGAAAAGCTTATTCCTGAGATCTAGTAATGAGCAATTGTGAAACATTCTCCTTTTGCTTAATTTTCACATGCAACTTGTAAGGGTAGGTTTAATATTGCATACACTGTTGTTTTTAAGCTAAAATAATGATGATTTTCACTGTTTTAACAATTTCTATCACTTGCTGTTTTTGCACATAAAAAGCTCTGAAAAGCTTATTCCTGGGATCTAGTAATAGAAAATTGTGAAACATACTTATTTTGCTTAGTTTTCACTTGCAAGTTGTTAAAACATGCTTAATACTGCATACATTGTTGTTTTTAAACTAAAAGAATGATGAATTTTACTGTTTTAAGCAATTTCTATCACTTGCTGTTTTTGCACATAACAAGCACTGAAAAGCTTAATCCTGACATCTATTAATGGAGACTTATAAAACATTCTGCTTTTGCTTAGTTTTCACTTTCAACTTGTTAAAACATGCTTAATATTGCATCCACTGTTGTTTTTAAACTAAAAGAATGATGATTTTCACTGTTTTAAGCTATTTCTATCACTTGCTGTTTTTGCACATAACAAGCTCTGAAAAGCTTGATCCTGACATCTAGTAATAGACAAATATAAAACATTCTCCTTTTGCTTAGTTTTCACTAACAACTTGTTAAAACATGCTTAATTCTGCAAACAATGCTGTTTTTAAACTAAAATAATGATACGTTTCACTATTTTAAGCAGTTTGTATCACTTGCTCTTTTTTTGCACATAACAAGCTCTGAAAATCCTAGTCCTGAGATCTAGTAATAGAGATATGAAACATTGTCTTTTTGCTTACTTTTCACTTGCAACTTGTTAAAACATGCTTAAAACTGCATACATTGTTGTTTTTAAACTAAAAGAATGATGATTTTCACTGTTTTCAGCATTTTCTATCACTTGCTGTTTTTGCACATAACAAGCTCTGAAAAGCATATTCTTGAGATCTAGTAATGGACACATATGAAACATTCTCCTTTTGCAAACTTTTCACTTGCAACTTGTTAAAACATGCTTAATACTGCACACAATGTTGTTTTTAAACTAAAAGAATGATGATTTTCACTAATTTAAGCAATTTCTTTCACTTGCTGTTTTTGCACATAACAAGCTCTGAAAAGCTTATTCCTGAGATCTAGTAATGAGCAACTATGAAACCATCTCCCTTTGCTTAGTTTTCACTTGCAACTTGTTAAAACATGCTTAATACTGCATGCACTGTTGTTTTTAAACTTAAAGAATGAGGATTTTCACTGTTTTAAGCAAATTCTATCACTTGCTCTTTTTGCACTTACCAAGCTCTGAAAAGCACAATGCCAAATTCTAGGAATTGACAATTATGAAACATTCTCCTTTTGCTTAGTTTTCACTAGCAAGTTGTTAAAACATGCTTAACACAGCAAACAATATGGTTTTTAAACTAAAAGAATTATTATTTACACTGTTTTAAACAATTTCTATTACTTGCTATTTTTGCACTTATAACAAGCTCTAAAAACCTTATTCCTGAGATCTAGCAATGGACAATTGTGAAACCTTCTCCTTTTGCTTAGTTTTCACTTGCAAGTTGTTAAAACATGCTTAATACTGCATACACTGTTGTTTTTAAACTAAAAGAATGATGATTTTTACTGTTTTAAGCAAGTTCTATCACTTGCTCCTATTGCACTTAACAAGCTCTGTAAAGCTTATTCCTGAGATCTGTTATTGTAGACATATGATACATTCTCCTTTTGCTTAGTTTTTACTTCCAACTTGTTAAAACATGCTTAATACTGCATCCACTGTTGTTTTTAAACTGAAAGAATGATGATTTTCACAGCTTTTAGCAATTTCTATAACTTGCTGTTTTTGCACATAACAAGCTCTGAAAAGCTTATTCCTGAGATCTAGCAATGAACAATTGAGAAACCTTCTCCTTTTGCTTAGTTTTCACTTGCAACTTGTTAAAACAGGCTTAATACTGCTTACAATGTTGTTATTAAACTAAAAGAATTATGATTTTCACTGTTTTAAGCTATTTCTAACACTTGCTGTGTTTGCACATAACAAGCTCTGAAAAGCTTATTCCTGAGATCTAATAATAGACAAATATGAACCATTCTCCTTTTGCTTAGTTTTTACTTGCAACTTGTTAAAACATGCTTAATAATGCATACAATGTTGTTTTTAAACTAAAAGAATAATGATTTTCACTGTTTTAAGCAGTTTCTATTAATTGCTGTTTTTGCTCTCAACAAGCTCCAAGAAACACATTCCTGCGATCTAGAAGTTGACACATATGAAACATACTCCCTTTGCTTAGTTTTCACTTGCAACGTGTTAAAACCTGCTATATACTGCATGCAATGTTGTTTTAAACCTAAAGAATGATTATTTTCACTGTTTTAAGCAGTTTCTATCACTTGCTGTTTTGGCTTATTACAAGCTCAGAGAAACACATTCTGCGATTTAGAAGTTGACAAATATGAAACATTCTCTCTTTGCTTAGTTTTCACTTGCAACTTGTTAAAACCTGCTTAGTACTGCATAGAATGTTGTTTTAAACTTAAAGAATGATTATTTTCACTGTTTTAAGCAGTTTCTATTAATTGCTGTTTTTGCTCTTAACAAGCTCCCAGAAACACATTCCTGCGATCTAGAGGTTGACAAATATGAAACATTCTCCTTTTGCTTAGTTTTCACCTGCAACATTTTAAAACCTGCTTAGTACTGCATGCAATGTTGTTGTGGACTTAAAGAATGTTTATTTTCATTGTTTTAAGCAGTTTCTATCACTTGCTGTTTTTGCTCTTAACAAGGTCCCAGAAACACATTCCTGCGATCTAGAAGTTGACACATATGAAACATTCTCCCTTTGCTTAGTTTTCACTTGCAATGTGTTAAAACCTGCTTAATACTGCATGCTATATTGTTTTAAACTTAAATAATATATATTTTCACTGTTTTAAGCAGTTCCGATCACTTGCTGTTTTTGCTCTTAACAAGGTCGCAGAAACACATTCCTGCGATCTAGAAGTTGACAAATATGAAACATTCTCTCTTTGCATAGTTTTCACTTGCAACGTGTTAAAACCTGCTTAATACTGCATGCAATGTTGTTTTAAACTTAAAGAATGATTATTTTAACTGTTTTAAGCAGTTTCTATCACTTGCTGTTTTTCCTCTTAACAAGCTTGCAGAAACGCATTCCTGCGATCTAGAAGTTGACAAATATAAAACATTCTCCTTTTGCTTGGTTTTTAAATGCACTGTGTTATAACCTGCTTAAAATTGCATGCACTGTTGTTTTAAACTTAAAGAATGATTATTTTCACTGTTTTAAGCAGTTTCTATCACTTGCTGTTTTTGCTCATAACAAGCTCTGAAAAGCTTATTCCTGCGATCTAGTAGTGAATACTAATGAAACCTTCTCCTTTTACTTAGTTTTTTACATGCAACTTGTTAAAACATGTTTATTACTGCATACAATGTTGTTTTAAACTAAAATAATGAGGATTTTTACTGTTTTAAGCAGTTTCTATTACTTGCTGTTTTTGCTCAACACACTCTGAGAAGCTCATTCCTGAGATCTAGTAGAGAACACTTATGAAACATTCACCTTTTGCTTAGTTTTCAATTAAATCTAGTTAAAACATGCTTAATACTGCATACAATGCTGTTTTAAACTAAAAGAATGATAATTTTCACTGTTTTAGACAGTTTCTATCACTTGCTGTTTTTGCTCATAACAAGCTCTGAGAAGCTCACTCCTGAGATCTAGTAGTGAACTCATATGAACCATTTTCCTTTTGGTTAGTTTTTACTTGCAACTTGTAAAAACATGCTTAATACTGCATACAATGTTGTTTTAAACTAAAATAATTATGAATTTCACTGTTTTAAGCAGTTTCTATCACTTGCTGTTTTTGCTCATAACAAGCTCTGAGAAGCTCATTCCTGCGATTTAGTAGTAAACATATATGAAACATTTTACTTTTGGTTAATTTTCACTTGCAACTTGTAAAACATGTTTTTTTCTGCATACAATGTTGTTTTAAACTAAAAGAATGATGATTTTCACTGTTTTAAGCAGTTTCTATCATTTGCTGTTTTTGCTCATAACAAGCTCTGAGAAGCTCATTCCTGAGATCTAGTTGTGAGCTCATATAAAACATTCTCCGTTTGCTTAGTTTTCACTTGCAACTTGTTAAAACATGCTTAATACTGCATACAAGGTTGTTTTAAACTAATAGAATGATAATTTTCACTGTTTTAAGCAGTTTCTATCACTTGCTGTTTTTGCTCATAACAAGCTCTGAAAAGCTCGTTCCTGTGATCTGGTAATGGACACATAAGAAACATTCTCCTTTTGCTTAGTTTTCACTTGCAACTTTCTATAACATGCTTAATATCGCATACAATGTTGTTTTAAAATAAAAGAATGATGATTTTCACTTTTTAAGCAGTTTCTATCACTTGCTGTTGTTGCTCATAACAAGCTCTGAAATGCTTATTCCTGCAATCTAGTAGTGAACACATATGAAACATTCTCCTTTTGCGTTTTACCATGTGTATCTTCAGGGACATTGTATGGCGAGATGCAAAAGACTTTTGCTATCTAGCAGAAAACAAGATTCGCATCAAGGGGGCATTGATCAAACAGGATGTAGATGCTAGAGCCAAGTTATGGCCTCTAGTCAAGAAGGCTCGCGAGGAAGGGAAAAAGGTTTCGGGAATGGCCCCTATGCTTTTGTTGCTGGAAAAAAGCTTGAACTTGTCCCCTAAATGCCTAACTTCATGGAGTGTATGTATGCCTAACTTGAATTTTGAGTTATCTAAATAATATCTAATTGAACAATGACCATATGCAGTTTGAGACTCTTTTTTTCCCCTATTGACTGTTATGACTGTATTTGTTCCCACATACGTAGTCGCACTGTTGGCTGGCTCATGTTAGCTTTATCCTCCTCTTTGCCGTTACTCGTTTACAGTGGTAACTTCAAGTGTGCACTGTAATTTTGTTCAATTTGCATTCAACTTTATTCTAGTTTTTTTTTTTCTCTAGTTATCTCTTTTTCTTCTCTTGAATATGATTGTGCAAAACTTATTTAATTCTTTGAGTATTATCTAATTAAATACCCGTGGCTTGAGAGATCTTACAAAAAGAAAAGCTTTATTTTTATTTTGTAGGAAAATGAATGCTGACTTAATACTTTTACAAGAAACCCATTCTTGTGAGAATGATGTTTGTTTCTGGAAATCACAGTGGGGTGATAAGGCCTATTTTAGTCATGGGTCTAATCATTCAGCGGGTGTTATCACTTTAATAAATAAATTTAATGGAGATATTGTTGAATCTCTGGCCTCTACAGAGGGTAGATGGGTTATTCTTGTCATTAAACTTGATAATGCAATCTTTATAATAGCTAATATATATGGCCACAATTAAACTTCTGTTAATAAATCTCTTATTTCAATATTACAACTGAAAATTGAAGATTTAAAAAATGAATATCAACAGGCCTTTTTGATTTTGCTGGAGACTTTAATGAGGTTTTAGATAATTCATCTGATAGATATCCCCCAAAAATGAGTAAATATTGAGTAAATAAATATTTAGCTAATGAAATTGTCACGATCACCAGCGATCTAACAGCCAGAGATCGCGGGTAAACACACACACACATTCACATGAACTACAAATCAGCCATGTTCTTGGACTACATATTCAGTCATGCAACACTCACACACACCTGCTCCAAGTCACCAGTGATTGCAAGCACATATCTAAACCTGCTCACAGGCTGATTACCTGGACTATTTAAACAGCACAAATACACACAGTGATTGCTGAGTATTGTTATCTGTTCTTGTGACATACAATGCGTTTCCTTTGTTCCTGTCACCTGTGTTTTGACCTTAGCCTCGTTATTTGTTTATCCTTGTCTGCCGCCTGCCTTTTTGCCCTTCCGCCTGTTATAGACCACAATTTTTGATTATCTGCATATATCGGTCTGCCCCTAATGACCACTGCTATACTGACTTTAATAATTAAATCTTCATTTGGATCCTCACACCGTTGTCATCGTCACTCCATCCGTAACAGAATACTCAGCCAAGTAAATAATATATATTTATATCAGCCAACACTGAACCCAGCAGCATGAGTATCCGAGTGACTCCTCTTGCTACGGCTTCTGGAAGACTGGCACTCCAGCGCGGGGTGGCATCACTTTGTCAGAAGGGCCGCGAGGTGGATTGTTTTGTCCCGTTTTTCTGGACTATAACGAAAGGCTTAGAGTATGATGATGCTACTCTTAAAAAGGCTTTCAATGTTTGTCTCGACGAACCCTTGTCACAATGGGAAATGGATCAGCTTGGGGTGTTAGACTTCTGGGGCTTTGCGATTTATCTTCGCTGTCGTAAGGACTGGCAGATCACCACACCCCCTCTGACTGATTGCAGCGACCACACTACCCAGTCAAGTTCAGCTCATGACCCTCCTCTGACTCGGTCTGCTAAACGGAGGCGGAAGAGAAAGGCCTCTTCGCCAGTGGCGGTTCCAGCCTCAGTGCACCCGCCAGTGTCTGCTCCAGTCGCAGTGCGCCTGCCAGTCTCGGCTCCAGCCCCAGTGCGCCCACCAGTGTAGGCTCCAGCCCCAGTGTGCCCACCCGCAGAGCTTTAGCTATAAACAGATCTAAAGCCTTAAGAGTGGTTAATGCTAGTAAAGAAGCTAATTTATTAAATAATATAAATGCCTTGATTAGAAAAGAGAATCTCTCTGTTCAAGAAATTATTCAGTTAAAATCCTATCAATTAGAATTAGACCAGTTGCCTTCATAAGATCCAGAGCAAAGTGGATTGAGCAAGGATAGAAAAATACAAGTTTCTTCTTCTCACTTGAGCAAAGAAATTTTAAAAGAAAAAGTATCTCCTCTCTACAAATAAATAATTCCTTATTTAAAAATCCTGAAGAAATTGGAAATTTTGTTTCAAATTTTTATAAAAAACTTATACTCCCTTGACTCTCAGGCAAACCAAAATTGTTCTTACCTGCGACAAACAGAAAACTATGCTCCTCAGATAAATAATGAATTAAAAAAATATTATGTGAAGCTCCCATTTCTTTAAATGAGATTAGGGATGCAATGAAGTTATTGAAAAAAGGGAAATCACCTGGCTCTGATGGCCTAACATTAGAATTATTTATACTTTTTGGGAATTTTTAGAGCAACCCTTTCTTTTAATGCTTCAAGAGTGTTTAGAAAATGGAACAATGTTCCCTACTATGAAACAAGGTGTGATATCTCTCATTCCCAAACCAGACAAAGACTGAACTATTATTGAGAATTGACACCCTATTACTCTTCTAAATTTTGATTATAAATTACTTTCTTCCATATTTGCCAAAAGATTAAAACACCATTTACATTACATTATAAATGAAACACAGACTGGTTTTATAAAAGGATGTCATATTAGCTGTAATACTCGTAAGACTTGTGCTGGATCTAACTGATTATAAAAATAAAATAGATTCTGACGCTATTATCTTATTCCTTGATTTTTACAAGGCTTTCGACACTGTGAAGCATGAGTTCCTTATAGACTCTCTGAAAGCCTTCTGATTCCCCTTTAAATCTCTTAATATGGTGAAAATGTTGTACAAAGATATTAATAGTTATGTAATTTAAAATTAATGTAATACACCAAGATTTCCTGTGCCCCGCGGTATTCTACAGGGCTGTCCCCTGAGCCCATTCTTATTTTTATTTGTTGTAGAAACGTTATCCATTGATATTCTACACAATAATAATTTAGATGGTATTAATATCTTTAACAGAGAGATTCAAATATCACAATTAGCAGATGACACTACACTATTTTTTAAGGATAAAGATCAAGTGTCTCCAGTTTTAACCATTATTAATGCATTCTCTGATGCTTCTGGACTCAAACTAAATTTATTAAATTACCTATTAAATTAGCTAAATTCCACTAACAAGCTGTATTAGCCTGGAAACTGATTTACAACCACAATTTCTCACCCCACAAAACTATTTTATGGAATAATGCAGACATTAAGATAAATAAAAAATCTTTTTTTTTTAGATAAGTGGTTTGACAAAAACATCTTTGTACCTGATCTGATTCAGTTGTAACGAGGATCTCTTAACTTATGAGAGTTTTATAAATATTAAGCAAATCCCTGTCCGATATATGTACTATAAGTGAATTATAAAGGCTATACCTAGTGGATTACTGTGTCTGATGAAAGCAGCTCTTAGTTATGAGGCAGGTTCCAAACAACTGTCACAGTTATGTCTAGGAGGAAAATCTATTCTTAGTAAAGAATGTAATAATAAGTTAATTCCTCAATTGTCTCAATCACAAACTCAATTACTCAGAGAGGAAAGTTTTTTTAGGGTTCTGTAATTGTTAACATTCATTGGAGGAAAACATGGTTATTATCATATAAATTTTGTATTCCAAATAAATTAAAAGAGGTGCACTTTAAAATTTTGCACAATATTTACCCATGTAACGCACTTTTATCCAAATACTGTGATATTACTGATATATGCACTTTTTGTAAGAATGAATGTGAAGACAGTTGTCACCTGTTTTTTTCATGCAATGTATCATCATTGTTTTGGAATTATTTAAGCTCATTTGGCTTTTCCAAGGTTAATATGAGTAATAATTTGCACCTTAAGGATATTATTTGTTATTTTGAAAATCAAAACAAATCGTTAGAAGCCACTGTAAACTTTCTTACTCTTGCTGGGAAATTTTACTTTCACAAACAGAGATTGCTGAAAAAAAATCTAATTTTTATAGACTTTTTATGTGAAATAGAACATTTAATTAAATCACTTAGATTAATTGATAATAAGAAATGTGCTTCTTTTTTGAATAAATATGACGAGATCTTTCATGCTACGTAAACTTTTTTTTCTTCTTTCTTTTCTCTTCTCTCTTGTTTAATTTTACTTTTTCTCCTATGTATGTATGTATGTTACGTGAATGTTGTGTAAAGGAACTGTTATCTTTTACTGTATTATAAGTTGTATTATACATTTCTTGAAAAAAAAAACGAGAGAGAGTGTGTGTGGGGGGGGGGGGGGGTGGTGGTGTTGTCATATCTTATAAACGTTTGTTGACTTTATAAAAAATAAAACGTGTTCGGGTCTTATGAGACTAGAAAATATGTAAATTTATGTAACGAAAGATAAATTATTATAATAAACACATTTGCATTCTTAAAAAAAGAAATTACAATGCAGATACCCTCAAATATAATTGTGATTAGTCGAAACGGAATTAAAGATATCTCTAATTACCTTTGCAGATATATGACACATCTTTTAAAGATATCTACAATATCATTAAAGAACTTGTCCAGCAAATGTTTCACACAGTGGATGCCCTTCCAGCTGCAACCCATTCATTTATTCATTCATTTTCTTGTCGGCTTAGTCCCTTTATTAATCCGGGGTCGCCACAGTGGAATGAACCGCCAACTTATCCAGCATTTGTTTTGTGCAGCGCATGCCCTTCCAGCCGCAACCCATCTCTGGGAAACATCCAAACACACTCAATTCACACTAATTGTTCAAAAGGCTTCTGGAACATTGTGCTGGTGACCAATAAGCGATTGCAGCGTCATTTTAATGGGTGGGACATGGAGAATGAAGTGAAGCAGGTGTGCTGAGCAGACAAAGAACTGAACTGAAATTGCGAGAAAGAACTCCATCTTTTTTTCCTCAGAGCTCACTCTTGCTTCAAAAAGGCCAACCTTACCCTAAACGTCGGTGAGCTCGGCACAGATAAAGTCAACAGTGTTTTTTAGACATTCTATTTTCATCGCATTGTCCCCAACCATTTTTTCAAGGGCATCCGATCGGTTATTTATTAGTTGAGAAAGCATGGAGATCACAGAATCGTCATCAACTCTGCCTTTCTTTGATGGCGGTTTATTTTGGCTCTCAGGTAGTGGTGTAGGTAAAGGGTTATCTCCGTGGGCAGCATAGCTGTGGCCTTCCATAAGACTAGACATACGCAGAGGACGTGATGTTTCTCCTCCTTTCCTTTTATCTGCCGCTGATTTCATTTTCAATGTTGTGAGAGGTAATTTTAAATTGAAATATTTCTTGTTTAGCTGTTAAAGGTAAATTTGCCAGCAGAGCACGACACAAGGAGACTTAGCAGGACGCCATCTTGGTTCTTCCCCCCCTAAAATCGAAATTATGATTTAGCAAAGTCCAATTATTAGTGTAACCCTTATTTCTGTCAGTTTACACACCAGCCTCTTCAACGTGGGTATCATAAATAAACGCGGGTTACCAGGGTGATAATTCGTTTTTTTTTTCTTTAATCTGGAGCATCGACTTAACATTTCACAAACATCATTACAACAACATTGCATCTGCCGAACTTTTCTCCACTTCCTTTTTTTTTCTCCCTCTCCTACCTTCCTGTGCGCCTCCTTTAAAGGAGCCAGAGCATAACAATAACTTTCACAACTAACACCTATTAAACTTTGCACCAGACATATTGAAAGTCAATAGAAAATCTTTCTAAGTAGATTCAATAACATTTTTACATTTAAGTATCAATTAACAAAATATAAATTAAAATAATGAATAAAATATGAGGTTACATTAGATTAAAAGTTATGATCAAAATTATGACTTAAAAAGTTGATATTTGCTAAGTCATGAATTAATAAATCTATAGAAATTACATGATTAGGTGGCGAAAAAAAGTCTAAATATGTCATTTCATTCTTTAAAAATTAATTATCTAATGAAACATGAAATCTTCTTAGACATTGAATCATTAACTGAGAAAGATAATTTTTAAAATTTCAATATACATTCATTCATTCATTTTCTTTTGCCCTTAGCCCCAATATTAATCAGGGGTTGCCACAGTGGAATATACCGCCAACTCATCCAGCATATATTTTATGCAGCAGATGCCCTTCCAGCTGCAACCTAACACTGGGAAACATCTATACACACTAATTCACACACATACACTACGGACAGTTTAGCCTACTCCATTCACCTGTACTACATGTCTTTGGAGTTGTGGGGGAAAGCGAAACACCCAGGTATAAAATTATATAAATATAATTTGTCATTGAATTAAATTAAATATATAATTTATGTGTGTGTGTAAATTTCAAAACCCCTTAGCCAGCGCCCAGACGTGGTCGCACTGAGGTGCTATTTTTCCCACATCAGTGTTTATAAATAGATTACACCACAAAGAACGAAGTAATCTGCACAAACTATACATCATTCTAAAGCTACAACCCTCAAGCACCCATTGCAGCTAGTTGCTTTTCAATGGGAAGCTTGTAAAGGATGTATTTGCTAAATTTGTGTAAGTTTTACAGAAAATGCTTAATACATATGGAGTGAATATCATAATAAAAACATCACACACATGCATTCATTGCAGTAGATCAGGGTTTATTTCAAAAGGTAAGAGTCCACAGAAAACATCATATCGAACACATTTAGTCCACTGACACAATAGTACGAATTATGGATGATTATTCGTTTGTTTATGTCACCGTTTCTACTGGAGACCTGTTGTTTACCATGGTACTTACACATGAAAACAGCGTCTTTGTAGTAAAAAGCAAGGCATAGCTTACAGTGTTACAGATAAAATAAGACCACAAACTAAAAAAAAAGTCAAAGTTATAGTCAAGGGCATAAATCTCATTTAACACTAGGGGGGACAATAAATATAAAATTTCCCTAGAGTAATTTTTTGAGGGGGACACAAATAATACAGTCAAATTGTACTTCTAAAGATATGTCCCCAGTTAAAAACTTTGGCTCTATCATTATTATTTCAGCATGGAGACTCAGGTTCAATGACAGCAGATGTGTACGGTCAACAGACTGACTCCTGAAGCAGAAGAAATGCTGGACAGATGTTTTCTAAACTCATAACTCACTTGTTTACATTACACTTGTTAAATGGACAGATCATACTGTAAACTGGTGAGCCTGTGAGGTTCATCTGCTGAACAGCCACAACTCTAAACACATTAAAGAAACTACTCATCCAAATAAAAACTGTCATTATCCCTTCACCCCCTTACCTGACACTGTACATCTGACTGACCCTGCTCTATATTTTCCTTCTCTTTTGCCTGTGAATGATATTGTGACATTTGTATTTACATAATCACCCATTCTTAAAGCCAAAATGCCTTAATATGTCAACTTTTTGTATTTATTGGCGTTTAAGTGCACTGAAAAATGATCTTAAGTCCACTTTCCTTTTCTCTGTCACTTTATCTAGTCACTCCAAGGCAAGATTAAACACATTGGTAATTCAAAGTGTTTACATGAAGTACATAAAACTATAAATTAATCACAACAATAAAAACAAGGAATTAAAAAAAAAGGTTAAAGTTGTTGTTTTGAATTAATTGTCATGTACGAACAGAATGGAAATTGATACAGAAATACAGTGGGGTGAGTTCAGACGTAGTACAGTGCTCATTTAGCAAAGCACGGCTACAAAATATGCTAATTGTGGCCGTTTATGTTGTACACATTATGCCAACTCGTCACAAATAAAACAGTGCATGGCAAATTTGGCACGTTAGCTGCAGTGCACTTTGCAACAAGCTAACGTGTTAACTAGATGGGTAATATTTCAATCGCTAATATAGCAGACACATGGAAAATACAACGGTAATCAGCATTTTTACCGCAAATAATTTATGAATGAGTCTGTATCAACAACCTTAAAGAAAATCGCTTTATTTAAAGTGAATAAAGTACCCTCCTCACTGGCGAGCATCTAGAACTGAGGCAAGCGTCAGGCCACACACACCTGACTTGTGTGTGTGTGCGCTGCAGTCGGAGAAAAGCAGTGGACCAAACCACTGTGAGAAAGAGGAGGGGGAACTCAACAGTTTCTAAACGCATTTTAAATGCGAAATGCGTGTTTCTTTTCTACATATACAATATTTTAGGTATACACATATATTTTTCACAATACAGTGCATTTTTTTTTACTTTTTGTTTTTTACTTTTTGTCCCCCCTGTCCCCCCGTGATTTACGCCCCTGGTTATAGTTACTAAAATCTAAACAAAGCTGTCGAGTGTTTAGACGCTCTGCATATGCTGTCTCTCATATGCTGTCTCTCATATGCTGTAATTGCTGCCGATCACTTACTTTCTACTTAGTTTGACTGACGGAGAATTTAGCCAATGGCTGTATGATTGTTTCTTTATCGGTCAAGGGCTGTGTTAGGCCCAATCCCAATTCTATTTTGTACCCCTTCCCCTTGGCCCTTCCCCTTCCCCTTGGCCCTTACAACCGAGGCTTAAGGGGAAGGGCTTCAAAACTTACCCCTAAGAATTGGGACAGCACTTCAACACCTGCACACGTCATCATATGTCATCGCGATCTCTTGCTTCAAATGAGATCAGCCGATCACGACTGCTGTAGTTACTCCAGTTGTGCTATTTTTTGGTGTTTATTTTCAGGAAATCACTGAAGGCATATATTATGTTATCATAACGATCTAATGTGGCGATAAGATTGGAACTGTACTGTGCATTTACTCCGTGGCCATATTCATCTATGTAAACACACAAAAACACCATTAACATTATAGCAGACACTGTAAAGAGCTCATTCCCAGCCACTAGATATTACTGACAGGATATTCTAGTGTCATTGAATGTCAGAATGTTGTATAACGGCTGTACATGAGTTATGATATTGGATTGCAGATCGCAAAATTTATCGTTTTTTTTTTTTTTTTTTTGCATTTTTTTTTTCCAAAAAGCATGACGGTAAAACATGAGCGCGGTTATGAATGACAAAATATACTAATTTGTGGATCTCCTTACTTCCGGGTTCAGCTATCCTGCCGCTGTCGCATGTGGATTCTGGGACATTTTCTTACCCCTCTGTTTGAAGTGTGGTCCTGAAAAATCTTCGTTCGAAGGGGTGTATACCCCTTGCCCTTAGCCCTACCCCTTCAAGCTAAAAAGAATTGGGACACCACTACCCCTTGATGTGAACGCGCAAAACGAGGGGTAGAGGTAAGAGGAAGGGCTAAGGGGTACAATTGGGATTGGGCCTTACTGCACACTTTTTGCTGTTATTGGTTCAGTGACCCGTCAATACTCACGCGAGGCACCTGCCCCCTGTTGCACAGCTGCTAACAGTTCAAGCTAACGGCATAGCGCGGCTGTTTTGCGAAAATGAAACAAAGAAAATGGATCGTCAAACTTTTGATCAGCTGAAGATAGTTTTGAGAGATTGTTTAAAGGGTAACACTTTCTTTTTTACGACCCGCAAAGTACCCCGTAAGTACAGTGAAGTAACAGTGCTTGGGTAATAAGGGGGTAACAACCAGATATGCAACACGCAAAGTACCGCGTAAGTATATTGATTTTACAGTGTACTTTTCTATAAAGTGCAAGGGAACAAACGGGTAATGTTTGGGTAATAAGGGGGTAACAACCAGATATGCAACACGCAAAGTACCGCGTAAGTATATTGATTTTACAGTACGGTTACTTTTCTATAAAGTGCAAAGGAACAAACAGGTAATGTTTGGGTAATAAGGGGGTAACAACCAGATATGTAATGCTTGGGTAATAAAGAGGTAACAACCAGATATGCAACACGCAAATACCGCATAAGTATATTGATTTTACAGTGTACTTTTCTATAAAGTGCAAAGGAACAAACGAGTAATGTTTGGGTAATAAGGGGGTAACAACCAGATATTTCACACGCAAAGGACCACGTAAGTATATTACATTTACTGGTACTTTTCTTTAAATATTGTATGATGCAAGGGTGGCAACAACCTAATGCAACCTGCAAACACCTGCGTAAGTACATTAGTAATAGTACCCTTATTCAGTGCTTGGGTTTTATATGGGGTGTTTAGTAAATAAAATATTTACAACCCGTATTGTATATTGTATTTGAAATTAATATTTAATATAAATATTAAATATTAAATATAAATATTTTTCATACACTACTTACCTTATGAAAGTGTACTCGTTGATCTCACCACCGCCAGAAATTTCTCAACATTATCAACAAATAACTTTGCATGATATACTGTCAGGGTTTAATGCAGATTAAAACAGGCTAGCATCTTTACTGCTGTTTGCAGGGGGGAGGGGGGAGACCAACTGTTGCATTTCAGTGAAAGTATTGCTGATGTTTTTATAGAAAAATGTAGTGTGCAATTTGGCCTTCAATCAATTAAAAATTCTGATGTAGTTTTCTGATTTTACTGTTCAAATAAACACTTGTGCGTTGAAATCCATCTTCTTCCCTCCTTGTTCCCTGTAGTTATAGGGTAAATACAGCATTTGTGG